>PVIW01000886.1:0-202470 GCA_004026585.1 Noctilio leporinus | reverse complement strand
TTAATTAAAAAAAAAAAACCTAAAGCATATTCATTAAACTTTATTTTCAGATAAACTATATATATATGCATATATATATATACACAAACACACACACACATATACATACATATACATATATATATATATATATATATATATACACATAATACATACATTCCAAATATTTCATGGGACTTAGTTATACTAAAAATTATTTTTATCTAATATTCAAAATTAATTGAATCCCCAATGCTTTATCTGGTAATCCTACCTTCAATTAAAATGTTGATTGAGTAAACACTTAATTTTGCTTTCGTAAGCCACTAAAATATGAAGGTTGTCTGTTGCCACAATAAAATCTAATCAGAGATCATCTTTAGCATGGTGATTAAGCCATGAAGTATGTGAAAATAAGGTAAAGGTCTGGGAGTAAATTATTAAGGACAAGAATCAGAAAAATGATAGTATGAGAGGTATAAGATAAACTAACCAGAACAGTAAGTTCCTATTTGTGCACACAATGAAATCTTATTTGGTCATAAAAGGAAATGAAGTATTGATTCAATCTACCATATGAGTGAACTTTGAATACACTGGGTGAAATGAAAAAATTCCAGATACAAAGGGCACATGTTGTATGAGTTCATTTATATAAAATGTCCAGAACAGGCATAGCTATAGAGAGAGAAAGTACATTAGTGTTTGTCATGGCTGGGAGGAGGGAAAAATGAAGAGTAACTGCTAATGGGGATAGGGTTTTGGATGATGGAATGTTCTGGAATTAGATGGCTGTGATTGATGTGCAACTTTGTGAATATACTAAAAATCACTGAATTGTACTCTATAAAACAATGAATTTTATGGTATAGGAATTATATCTTGATAAAACTGTCACTACAAATACTTATATTTTAACTATTCCTATAATATCTCCTGAAGTAAAAATAATTTTTTTTAAAATAAGGAATCAGAGGAAGTTATCATGGATTTCAAAGGAATACAACATATTTCCTAAGGGAAAAACAAGTGGCAAAACTTAAGAATGATGAATAAATTACAGAGATAGAGCTCTTTCTCACTTCTTTTTCTATATTCTAAAAATATTTCAATACTATAGTAAAAATAGAGAATATACATATTTTATCATACTGATGGACTATAAACAAGTGAAATAAATATACATTGAGTAATTTTTCTTCAATTATTGGACATTGATTTAATCATCTATTATGAAATCCAGATTCTTATACCAATTGGCTTTCAAAAGTTTTTATTATTTATTATAGATAGATAGATATAAAACTCAGTTTCCTGGAGGAGATAATAGGGGCCTGATATTTTAACCAGTGATTAAAAATTGGTCCTTTGGACACTATTCACTTTATCTAGTTTGACTTAAACAATTATCTGAATATCTCATAAAGCAGCCTTTCCTCAGATACATTTTTTGTGGCTCTAAACTCAGGCCATTGGTCTGATCCTCAGTTGCCACTTTTATAATACAGTTAGAGTGAATTTAGTTGCTTCACCAGATACTTTTAGATAGAATTTTAAAAACCTGATTGACACTATCATAACTATTGTACTTACATCAATAAGTGTTTAGTACATTTCTAAGGAGATATAAAAGTTCAAAGTGTTCAGTCATCCTAGCTATTAAGTCTAAAAATGTCTTCAAAATAAGAGAAGCCAGAATATTTATCCTAATAGATTCAGTCCTCTAATTTTTTTAAAAGTGCTGAGTAATTAAACTTAGCATCTTGCAAATTCTAGTCTTTAAAGAAAATCATGTACATACAAGCATAACTTAACCTTCCCACAGATATACATGCAAACATACATCCTATCTTTTTCATCAGCTACAATCACCATTTCTCTTTCATTTCATTGGGCTCTCTCACAATTTATGGCATAAATACAACACAGCTTTATATATAATATTATTTGGAACAACTTATTACAGCAGTTGTTGCTATTCATTTTAGGTCAAGGGCCTTAGTTGCTCACAGCTAGTCGTAGTGCAAAATACCACAGTTATAGTCCCCTTTTTTAACTTATAATTCCCATTTTTCCCCTTTCTAGGGATATCCAAGGCAATGGATTTAATATTTTAAATTATATATGTGTACATTATTTAAAATATATAATGTGTGTGTTCATATGCTTCAGTGTATGTATGAAAATACATAATGACAATGTCTTATGTATCTTATTTTGTGTTCTTTTATCACTTGGTACAATATTTTTAAATCAACTTATGTATATGTGTTTCTAATTTATAGTTCTAAAAAGGCATAGCAATACATGTCATGCTTCCATCACATTTATCTGTTTCCCTAATGATGAACAGTTATTGATTTTGATTCCATCCACCTGTTACCATAAGCAATGCTGTGATGAGCATTCTCGTAAGATTCTGACATTCATTCATTCTCAGTATTTTGCATAATCCTCTTGCTATAGTCATATCTAAAACTCTGAATGTTGTCATGAAGGCACTTATTTTTCTAGTTAATCTTCTATGTTCACTTTGATGGATCTCACCAGTCAGCCTGATTTCCTCCAATAGTTCCAACGTACCCAAAAAATGACAAATCTTTTGCCCCAAAGATACCTCTCTAGAGCCTCACATATATATGTCCACATTGTCTGAAACTGAATTTATGATTTACTTCCTAAACATAATTCCCTATATTCTATTTTACTTCTGTTATTTGGGGGAAGCATGATCAGTTACTAAAGCTAGAATATAGAAATTCCTCCTTAATTCCTCTCCCTTCCTTAACTCCAATGTCTAATCAACAGATGAGACCAGTAGATTCTACTCCTAAATATCTATACAGTTGTCTTTATTTCTATTGCAGCTACCACAGTCCCCTTTTTCTGGTAAACTCATCTTTCCCAATTTAGTTAGATAAGTTCTACTCAATCAATCCTTCGGATCTTGAATAGACCTCCAGGATTTTTTTAATCAGGATGTTTTTAACTAATCCAGTCAAAATTATGTCCCCTTGTTAAATTCATCAGAGCACTTTAGTGTTTTCCAACAATGTCCTACCAATTTTTTGAAAGTAGGCATTTATTTCTAAATTAGTCATTTAATATCTAGTTCATCTCCTTCCTTGACCTAAGCAAAATTGTAACTTTTTGCTGATCTACAATAATACCTGGCACAAAATCACAGATCAAATATTAACTGAGCATCTAATAGATTCCAGTAAACTAAACAGAAAAACATCTGTTCTCAAGGGAGACACAAACAATATAAGTTAAAAAGAGGAATGTGGCATTGACTTTTAGCATATGGACTGTGAAGCTGTGCTGCCTAGATTCAAATCGCAGCTCAAACACTTCCTAGCTCAGTGATTTTTACAAGTTAGTGATTTATGAAACATGGACAACAGTGCCTACTTCACAAGGTCATTATGAAAATTAAGTAATATTTACAAGGAATTGGGAATAATATGCAGCATTTAAAAATGGTAACAATATCCAGCATATAAGCACCATATAAATATTTGATAAATAAAATTTGCATTATGTGTTATGTTGTAAAAAAGGTATATATTGTAAAAAAATGAAAATCAGGGTAAGGGGGACTGAGAATAGAGGATGGGAATCTAGGTGGCAATTTTCAATATAGTGGAAAGGTGATGTTTGAACAATAAGTTAAAGAAGAATCAAAATATATATTTTTAATGAATTAAAGGATAATTTATAGCATTTTAAGAGTATCCCAAGATTTGGGTAGGATAATGAAAAATGAGAACTTCTAACAAAAACTTAATACGCATATAGGACTTGGTATATGCAAACAATAGGTAATCCTAATGAAAAAGAATACGATTCATTCTATAGATTCAATGCAGTTCCTATTAAAATACCAATGGCATATTTCACAGATCTAGAACATATATTTCAAAACCTTATATGGAATCAAGAAAGACCCTGAAGCCTCAGCAATCTTGAGAAAAAAAGAACAAAGTTCTAGGGATCACAATATCTGATATCAAACTATACTACAAGGCCACTGGAATAAAAACAGTCTGGTACTGGCATAAGAACAGACATATAGGCCAATGAAACAGAATAGAGAGCCCAGAAATAAACCCAGGTGTCTATGGTCAACTAATATTTGACAATGGAGTAAAAATATTCTCTTCAATAAATGGAATTGGAAGAAGTTGACTGGCACATGTAAAAAAATGAAACTAGACCACCAATTTACACCATAAACTCAAAATGGATAAAAGACAAATAAAAGTTGTGATACCATAAAAGCCCTAGAGGAAAGCAGGCAGTAAAAATTACAGATATCCAACATAGAAATATTTTTGTCAATGTATCTTCTAGGGCAAGGAAAATAAAGGAAAAAAATTATTAAATGGAACTACATCAAATTTAAAGTTTCAGCACAGCTAAAAAAACATCAAAATGAAAGTGAACTGACAGTATGGGTGAACATACTTGTCAATGATATATCAGACAAAAGTTTAATCTACAAAATATATCAAGAACTCATATGACTCAACCAGGGAGACAAATAACCCAGTTAAAAATGGGTGAAGGATCTGAACAGACATTTCTCCGAGGACATACAAAGGGCCCATAAACATATGAAAAAAATGCTCAAAATTACTACCCATAGAGAGATGCAAATTAAAACCACAATGAAGTACCACCTCACACCTGTCAGAATGACCATCATTAATAAATCAACAAACAACTGCTGGTGAGGATGTAGAGAAAAGGAATCCATAGCGCACTGCTGGTGAGAATGCAGACCAGTACAGCCACTGTGGAATACAGTATGGGATCTGCTCAAGAAATTAAAAATGAAACTTCCTTTTGACTCAGCAATTCCACTGCTGGTAATATACCCTAAGAATACCAAAACACCAATTCAAAAGAACTTAGATACCCCTATATTCAAAGCAGTGCTATTTAAAATAGCCAAGTTCTAGAAACAGCTTAAGTGCCCATCAGCTTAAGTGCCCATCAGTAGATGAGATAAAAAAACTGTGGTCCATTTACACAATGGAATACTACACAGCTGTAAGAAAGAAGAAATTCCTTCCCTTTGAATAGCATGATTGGAACTGGAGACTATTATGCTAAGTGAAATAAGCCAGGTGGTGAAAGACAAATACCATATGATTTCACCTATAAGAGGAATCCAATGAACAAAATAAAGGAACAAAATAGAACTAGAGACATGGAAACATGGAACAGACTGACCGCTGTCAGATGGGGGCAGGGAGGAGGTTAATGGGGAAAAGAAGGGGAAAGAATCAGTCAACAAAGATGTATGAATGACCCATGGACATGGATTACGGTGTGTGGATTGACTATAGGAGCAGGGGTGGGCTGGGCAAAGGAGGGCAAAGGGGAAAAAACTAGGACCACTGTAATAGGATAACAGTAATTTTTAAAAGAATAAGATTCTGCACGGATATAAAGTATAGTGCTTCCTCCTCCCCTCTCATCCACTCGCCCAGTGGAACATGGAGAAGAGAGGAAATCACTCCCCTCACTAGGCAGCTGTAATTCAGTGCTTTCACAGGGAGAAACTAGTTTTAGTTAAGGTAAGTCAATAGATAGACCTAGAGAGAAAGGTAACCTGGTCAGGGAAGCTGCTAAAACAAACAAAATTCCCTTTCTAAAAATTATTATTTTATTTGTGGAAAATAAAAGCATTTTTACCTTTATATTCCTTTTGTGAAATTGGTATTAAAGTTAATATTTAAATTTGGCAAATTGAATTTAGTAAATTACATAAATTCATTATTAATCCTCCTACTTTATATTTTTCCTATGTAAGTGCCTTAAATTGGTTCTGAGAAGAGTTACGATGATGAGGAGAATGAGGATGAGGAGGATGGAAGTGGTAACATGGAAAAATCTCAAGAAATCTAAGTGCGAGGAATAAGAAAAGGAAGCTGAGACCCCCATATTCTATTGAATTCCTTTGCCAATATGTTGCTGCTTTTGTTTGTGAAATGTTATACTAACGAATCCTCAAAAAATAAATCCCTATAAGTCATTCCATAGTATATTATCCTTGATGTGGAAAAATAGGCAATTTGTTTTATTTCTGGTAGCTGTTTGAAAGAAACTAAAGTACTAAATTGATATTACCTTTCATCTCACTGGGCAGAGACCTTGTCTTTTCTATTGTCTATTCATCACTGATTGATAAATATACTCCTGCAATGAAAAATATTTTTCTTCTCTGTTGAAATCCTTTATTCATTAAATAAACCTCTCTGGCACAATTTTTTCAATAAGCATTTAATAAAGTGCATCTGGCTTTATAAATTCACTAATAAAAATTATTAGATACCTGTAGACAACAGAATCAGTCTTTCTCAATTTATTTACTAAATATAGATTTATAGATAGAAAGCAAAGGACTAGACAATTTCCTCTTATAAACAGTGTCAAATAATAGATAAATCAGAAAGCAAAAATTGAAATTTTAAACTCACTGGCCATTGCAAAAATAATAAAGCATCCCATTTCACTGCCTGTATTCTTTGGAGATCATATTTTAATGCCTCTCACTGGTCTAGGCTGAAATTGGAAATCATTTTAAATGCTATTTTTAACTTCCCAGAGATTACTTCACAGGAAGAATATTAAAGTGTTGCCAAGAATAAGTGAAAGAAATATCTTACTTCCTTGGAAAGACATTATTTTGAAATCTAGAAAATTAGTTTAACTCTATAATGAAAAATATGTAGATTTATTGAGATAGCAAATAATAAGAAATATTCTGAGGCCTATGAAGATAAATACTAAGAACACAGAGGGGATTCTTCTCTTTATCCCTTTCCTTAGTATTTTTATTTACTACTTCAAAGGCATCTCCAGGTTCACAGGTACAAATCTTGCAAAATATGTCTTTTCCATGTAATCAGATTTAAACATAGTAAACATTTTTATTTTTCACTTGCTTAGGATAAGCTAAAATAAACAACTTTTTATATGGTATAATTTTCGAAAAGAGCTCATTTTTTACCCAGAAATATATATATATTTTAAGATTTTATTATTTCCAGAGAGAGGGGAAGGGAGAGAGGCAGAGAGGGAGAGAAACATCAATGTATGGTTGCCTTTCACCTGCCTCCAGCTACAGACCTGACTGGAGACCTGGCTTGCAACCTAGTTATGTGTCCTGGCTGGGGAATCAAACCAGCAACCCCTGGGTTTGCAGGCCGGCGCCTTATCCACTAAGCCAGGTTTACCCAGAAATATTTTGATAACATGATTACCAGTGAGGAAAAAATACTATTAAGGAAATTAGGTAGAAAATGAATAACTTTCACCATTTAATCTGAAGCCTGGATATCTGATGAGCATATTGTCAAGATGTTTCAGAAGTCTGTCAAGACTAACTTTAAAAGATAGAGAGGTAGCAAGTAAGGGCCATAGATCACCCTCATCTGAGAAGGTATATATATACAGAATTAATAACTAATATGTCCATCAAATATGATTTTAGCATCATATGTCTCTGAGGTCCCCCATCTTTGTGAACTAGATGGAGCACATGGAGCTTTAAGGACAGTTTTTTGCTCTTTTAGTTTTAGGCCTGAATTAGAGTGAAGTCTGTGCCATACAAGGTCTTTCCAAAAGGTATCTAGCCATGAACTATGAAAAATAAAAACATTTATTGAAGAAGATACAAGAAACATTATATATAGGACAATGAAGCCTCAGTCCCCATCAAAATAGGCACCTGGGGACCTCACACAAGTTCTCATAATCACCACCAGTTGCCCTGTCGTATTTTCCTGAGTTTCACTGAAGGTCTGAAATCTCTTCACTTTCAAAGGTGATTCTAGTTTTGGGAAAAGCCAGAATTGCAGGGTGCCAAATCTGGGCTGTAGGCAGCTGAGTCACTTGGGAGATTTGATGTTTCACCAAAAAGCTCTGCATGGGATGTGATGCATGAGCTGGTGCATTGTCATGATGAAGCTGCCAGTCACCAGTTGCCCATAGCTACTCTTTCTGAATTATCTGAAGAGTTTTCATGGAGGAATGTTCAAGCCTTATGCAAAATTTAATGCAGAACTATTGCTCTTCTCACTCATTCATTTTGAATTCAATGGCCACACAGTACACATGTTCACTCAATCACATCTACCATCCCCACTGACAAATTCAGTGAAGTCGTCATTGTTCACACATGTGCATTTCAGCCCACTCTCCTTGGCTGCTGGGTTATATTGATGTCATGCAAACCATTTTTGTTATATTAACAATGGCTGGAGTTTTTCTGGGCAGACCTCATACACTATAATTTTATAGCTATTTTGTCTATTTGGAAATTTTTACTCCATTTTATTGGTTAATCCATTCATATGCTAATACTGTGCTCTTAATTGTAGGTGGTATTTTAATTAATTGTAATAGCTGGTTTGATTAATGCTTCTTCCAACATTGCTTTTTAAAAGAATTTCATCACTGCTAGTCATTATTTGTTTTTTCATGGAAACTTTAGAAGTAATTTATCTATTTCCATTCCAAAAACACTAAATATTTTAGTGGGATGGCATTGCATTTTATTGACTTAAGGCAAATTAATATTTCTGTGATGTTCCATCATCTCATCCTGTTTTTTAAGTCCACTTGTTTCCTTCAGAAGTATTTCAGAGTTTTCTTCATTTAGATCTTGTACCTTTTTTGATAAGTTTGTAGAACCATTACCTTGGGATTTTTACCTTTTGATTGCAATGTGTCCTTCCATAAGTTATACATTCCACTTTGGTATTGTTTTTAATATATACAGATCATGTTAACCAGGGTTCTCTAGAGAAACAGAACCAACAGGATATCTATGTATAGAGATTTTAAGGTATTGATTCACATGATTATGGAGGCTAGACACTGACAAATCCAAAATTTGCTGGGTAGACGGGAAGTCTGGAGACCCCAGGATGAGCTGACATTACAGCTTGAATAAGAAGGCATCATCCTGGCAGAATTCTGTCTTTCTCAGGAGAAGTCAGATTGTTTCTATTAAGACATTCTGTGGATTGGATGAGGCCAAACTACATTACAGAGGCAAATTGCTTTATTCAAAATCTACTAACTTAAATATTACCCTCATCCAAACAATACCTTCAGAAAAACATCTAAAATAATGTTAGACTAAGCATCCGGGTACTGTGGCTTAATCAAGCTGACATACAAAACTAGCCATCACAAGAAACTTTGATTTTAAAATATTAGTTTTATAATGTTACTTACTCAATTTTTTATCCCTTTTATTACTCCTCTACCTACCTTCTCAACTTTTACCATTTTCTCCTTTTCTTTGAGTCTCTATAGCTTCCTAGATAAACTATTGCATCATTTACCAATAGAAGTAGTTTTTACCTATTTTCTTCCTGTCTCCAATCATTTTCATTTATATGATTTTATTAATATCTTCAACACAATATTAAAAACTGCAGCAATAAGCCTCATTTCCCTTTTCTCAAAATTTAATAGCATATCCCATTATTTAAGATATGGATTATTTATATTTGAAAAGCATTGAACCAATTAATCTTCTAGTGTGTGTTTTTATTAGAAAAAGGCATCCAATTTTATGTAGCATTTTTCATGGAAATAATATTATTTTCTCCTTGTATCTATTTAAAACATGAATTATATTAATAAATTTTTGTATTGTATTCCATCCTGGAATACTAACATAAATTTTACTCAGTCATTATTACTTTCAATGTTTCTCTTCTATTGGTTAATCTTATTTTATTTCAAATATCTGCATCAGTATGTCCATAAATAAGGATGGTCTACAGTTCTCTTCTAAGCGAAGTACTGATGTTTCATCTGTTAAGTCCTATTTGAAATCAGAAACCATTCAATATATTTCAAACAAAGGATTCAATGTAAAATTAGTTATATTTGGAAGGATGAGAAGAGCTAAAGAGGAGAAGGTAACATTACTGGAAACCGGTAAGTAATGATACTGCAAGCTCCATGTCACAATCCCGACAGTTGTTGCTGGAGTCCAGTTGCCCGACACAGGATCCATGAGCAAGTCTGTGAGCTACCACTGCTGTTGCAGAGTCCCACCTGGCCTGGCCAGAAATAAGGAGCCAGCATTCCCAGGTTCCTGTCACTGTTTGCAGCTCTACCTACCACTCACCACCTTCCACACTTTTGTTGCCACTGCTGTTTTTGAAGCCAGGAAACCAAGAAAAAAAGTGGAGAAAGACTCACGACTCCAGGTCTCATTCCACCAAATTTTCCACTAGAGCCTCCCACTGTGGAATCCAACAAGAGAACCTCTGGCCCCAGGCTCTGCACTATCAAAAAGATCACAGAAGGACAGACAGGTCTGAGAACATGTGGAGAAATGACTGAGAAGGGTTACTGCGTAAAAGCATGTTAGAAATTTTTCTCCCCATGCCCCAAATTACCGGAAAAACTTAAGCAACATTGTTATTGCTGATGTTTGGGGCATCATCTATGCTTTGGGAATGGGTCTTTGATAGCACTTTGATAATAGTCTCATTTTCTGTATAAAAACTGGGATGTTTAAAACTCCTGGGGTCAGATTTGGGAAATCCAACTTTTCCTAGAAAATTATTTCAAATTTGTTTGAAATAGAATTAACCAAGATGCCACTGTATCATGTTTGGCAAGCAGAAAGTTATTCGAAGTAATTCATTCTCCCCCATGCCACTACATATTTAAGGAAGCAACAGGAAGAGAATTTGGGAATATATGAAGTTTCCCTATTTAATTTTCAAGTGAATATGTAATAAGTGTATACTCAGAAAAAAAACAAAAATGAAGCCAATTTCATTTTGAAGGGAAGAACCAGTAGTAAAGAAATACACAATTAACAATGGTTTTAAGGTAACTGGCTAGTAATTTGGTCATGGAAGAAGTGGGAAGGAGATACATCTAGATAAACAGACACCCCATACCTTAAGCTAAGTAAACTGTGAGTGAATAGAAAGGTAAAACACAAAAGAGATTGGGTAGCTCTGGCTGGTGTGGCTCAGTAGATTGGCATTGGCCTATGAACCTAAAGGTTGCTGGTTTGATTCCTCAGTCAGGGCACAAAACCAGATTGCAAACCAGGTCTCCAGCCAGGTCCCCAGCGGGAGGCAGATGAAAGGCAACCATACATTGATGTTTTTCTCCCTTTTTTCCTCCCTTCCTGCCCATCTCTCTAAAAATAATTAATAGAATCTTAAAAAAAAAAAGATGGGGTAAGGGAGAGAGAGAAGCTAGATATTGATAGAGGTCAAAATTATTCCCCTTGATAAATTTAATTAAAAAGAATTAAAAGCTTGTACTTTTTAAAATGTCTTCCTTTTACAACCTGGAAGACAGAAATAAGGGATTATTTGTTGCATAATGTTCTGAAAGCAGGTAAAGTAGATTTTATTTTACAGGAAATGACTGTTTTAAAGAAAGGAAGAATCTTTTGCAGAGATAATTTCGAGCTGCAGGACTTTACCTACTGGGTCTTATTTTGTATTTTGGGGAAACAATCTGTTAAAAATGATCTTGATAGGCTGTCCTTTGGTGGAAATTTCTGGACTTCTGGGTTTGATTTAAAAAATTAAACTATATAGGAAGGTGAGGGAACTTGGAAATTATTGTTTTAAACTCATGGGATTTTTAAAATTTTTATTGATTTGAGGGGAGAAGGGATGGTGAGAGGGAAAAGAAAGATGGGGAAGAGAGACAGAGAGAGAAAGAACCTTCAATTGGTTGTACTTATTGGCTGATTCTTGAATGTGCCCTGACCTGGAATCAAACCCACAACCTTGGCATATCAGTAGAGCACTTTAACCAACTGAGCTAACTGGCCAAGGCCTAGATGTAGGGTTTTTTAAAAGATTTATTTGTTTGTTGAGTTGTCTGACTCACTCAATAAATAAAAATATTGCAAAATATACATTAGCAACTTTGAAAGACATGGAAAATTTCCATATAACTTACTGTAGTAATCTAGTATTCTAGTTTTTAGAATGTATTCGAAGGGAATAATTCATATGGTAAAATAATGCATGTGTAGCAATTGACTTAGAATAAAGTATCATGAACAAGAGAATAAGAATACAAAAGAAGCAATTACAAGAAGGGACATATTTGATAAATTATGTATAAGTACTATATATTGTACTTATGTTGATAAAATCATTTTGAAATATTAAATTTCAAAGATAAATGAAATATACAATATCAAAGTAGTTAAAATGTGAGTTTTAAATATATATGTAATTAGTTATATTCAAGTAAAATTATTTACTTTTCAAGCCAGTTGACATTTAATTGCTTCCTATTTGAAATTTCCCTTTTTATAACAAGATATAGTTGCTCTATGATGAACATGCAGATTTATTCCAGAAACCATTTTACATGGGGTGATATTCCAATTTCAGTCCTTCTCTTCTCTTCTAGCTCCCAGAATAAAATTTGGAATGAATGAGAAGGTCATTTCTTTTGAGGTAGATTTTTCTTTACCTACCTCTAAGCGTTGTACTTTGCACAATGCCCACATTGTGTCCCTTTTATAAATTATCAAGGAGTAAGGTTTAAAAGAGAGGCCTGAAGAAAAGTCAGTGGCAGTATCCCTGAAAAAAAGGGATAAAAGGGCCTTGAAAGGACAGGTCAGCTGGCCTTTCACAAGCTCAGCAAACTCCAGTATTGGTATGAACTGAGTCTACTCTTCTGAGAAATCATTGGAGATCAGGACATCAGAGGCACTGGAGTCCCAGTGCCTGTAACTGGGACAGTAGCAAAGATGAATATGTAACTGACAGTAGCAAAGATGAATAACAATCTCAAAACAGATACTGGCATTTTTAATTCAAATGAAGATTTCTATATACATTCATCGGAATGGGGGAATGTGAAACTTTTTCTTTACTTATGCCTATTATAAATCACCTTGAAAAAGCTGTGGAGTCAAGTCTGGCAAGGAATAAAGACAAACTAATACAGAATATGACAGCTACAGATGGGGCTGGTGATGCAGAGAAATAAAATAAATGATTTGCTTCATTATTTTTGTTCTATGTTTCTTTTCTTAGTATACTGGACCTATTTTCATTAAAAAAAAATAAACAAATATGCAGAGTTTTTAGTTCCAAGCTATTTCACCAGTTATGGTTACAGTTATCATGTCTTCAGTATATTTTCTGTAAACTTAAATATCAAGAATCCAGAACCTATCATTTCAATTAAAAATTATTTTCAGCGGCATTTTCAAAAGTAATACCTGTGGAAGCCAGATAAATATTATGGAAGTTTTTTTTTTTTTAGTAAAAGATATACTGGATAGATGTTCGCAGACTATGTAAAAAGGAAAAGTATTCCCCAGCTCTGGAAGATTTTAGACAGCCTAGGTATTATAAAGTGAATCACTGAAATAATATACAAAGGCCCTTTTATAATGGAGAAACATAAAAGCATTCTTAGATTTCTAATGTTACAATATTTTTTAGATGATAATTTGTACATGGAGAGACTGAAACTGAATTCAAATAAAATACCAATAAAAATTTGCATACTAATTTTTATATACTCAAGGAAGTTTATTGTAAAGAATAATACTAAATATTTATTTTCCACAAATGGCTTTTATGAAAACCTGTGATGAACATACTTATTTGTATGTACTCAACTAGTGGTTTTCTATCTTTTTTTGTATGGCAGGCACTGTTCATGGTGTCGGAGAAGCATCATGAACAAACCCTTCCACCTTGCTGGGTAGTAAAAGTACAAGAATGTTAGTGCTGCTATCAACGCTATTCACTTTTGCTCCACTTTTCCTTTGCATGCTAGATTTCACATAAATAGAGACGAGCCTGAGGGGAGTAATAAGGGAAGGAAGTTTTAAGGAGTTAAGACGCTGTTTCACAAAATAATAAAACCAATTTTACCATTTTACAGTATAGATATGGCACATCTCTTATTTTTCTCAGAATGATAAAACCTTGATTTTGGTTGTTTAGCTGCAGTTTTTAATTATATATCTCAAGGTACTAAGTATTTGTTTTAATTCCCTTTTATTTTGACAGGGAAATGCATACCAATTATGGTGACAAAGCCGTATCTATTTGCTATCATTTACTCTCTGAAGTTCCAGTTCTAAAGCACAACTTGACCACATAATTAAATTTAGAAGTTTTCTATCTCGATGTCATTCATTTAATGATTTGTATTTCTGACTCTTATTCCATAGATGCCACAGGACACATTGATTAATACATAAGCACTCTCATGGTTAATAAAACCAGGAGCATATGATATGATACTTGTCAACATTAGAACCCAAGAGTTAATGTCTGTCTAGAGATACTCGACAGTTCTGTTGATGGAATCACCAACTCAATAACATTACATGCCAGAACTGGTTTTCATGGCTTTGATAAGCTTGTATCGGCTACTTTAACGCTAGAAACAGAATGTAACTTTTCTCTACCAGGTTTCCTGCAGGACGAATCAGTCTAGGAATATCCTTTTATTTTTTTCTTTTAAATTAATATGTGTTTGGATGTACTTGAACATTACGGAACAAGCATTTATTATTGACTGTAAGTGTAGGTTTCTATTATATAGACAACATATACTATGCTAGTTTTTGGAGAGAGCAGTTAGGTATCAAATACACAAAATACAGCTTTTGTCCGGCTCTTGGGTGAAGTATGAATCCTTATTGAGCTTTGTAAGTACTCACATGGTTATGAATAATAAGAAGACTTAGTAATAAGTTCTGAGGAGTTGTGTAGGAAAGGCAAATATATCTATTTATTTATATTTCCACTCCCTGTAGATTTTTTCCTACTGATTTATTAGCTCATACGTAAGAATCTTTATAGGCTGCATTTTCTGAATTATTCAGGATTGATTTGAATAAGAAACTATGTGAATAGTATTTCATTATAGTTTATATAAATGTAGTCTGTGAAACTAATACTTAGATACAGCTAAAGGAGAAAAAGCAAGGGCTGTTTCTCTTATGTCCATTAGAAAATAGAACTTTGACTACAGTAAATCCATTTTATTCAGTCCAGAGAATTAATTATTGTTCTGATTATCTTGCAGTTAAGATAATCAGATCTTATCTTGCAGTTAAGAGTCTGCATTCATTAAGTTGTCAGCTACTAGACTTGAAAGAATCTTGGAAATCCTGACTTAGTTCCACAGAATGAAAAGAATCTCTTTATAGTGACAATGTCAGCAAACTTGAGAAAAGTTCTTATGTCTATTCTCAGAAATATTAACAGTCAAAAATACATGGGAAGGCTTTTTAATGAGATTATTTTTCTTTTGAACTTTCTTCAAAAATACTCTGCCAGGGGCCTATAGCCAGTTGTTAGGGAAGAGCAAAAACCATCTATTCATAATGAGACTGAAAAATTCTGGTTAATTTATTATAATAGACTAAAACTTCAGAAAAGAGATAAATCCTCTATTGAGGCAATGATCAATTTTTAAGGAGTAAGTCGATGATGGCCCTGACAGTAAAAATGTACTATGAACAGTGAGATATTGATGGGCCTTCAGGGAGTTCTAATTCATCTCATAAAGTATTTGTTGTGCTTGTCACACTTTGACAAGAAATTACAAAGTGAATGTATAAATTAATTTAATGACACCAAATCTATAAACATAGATACAATAGTGCTTTTATTCATTCTAAAAGAAGCATAAATGCTGAATTATTTTGAATATACCACCGGTATCCATTTAATCTAACAGGGACCCTGTTTGAGTTTCTCCTTTTGATTTATTCATACTTTCAATAGTAAAGTTCAACAATAATGAGCACAGCAATCTGCACATTTTTAACTAATTTAAAACACAGAAAATGCCAAGTGTATATACATTTTTTTTTGTATCTCTTCCATGTCTAAAGTAAGACTTTAAAATTTGGTGTCAATTATCTGTCTGGGAAATTTCAAAGGCAGTATGGTATGAATAAGTCTAACATTTTTTATTATTCTGAGTTTGAGTTCTTAAACTTGAACTTAAGACAATATTAAAAGCACTTAGAAAATATAAGAAAGGATCATATATACCTAAAGCAGCTTAATTAACTAAAGAGTAGATATGGTTTCAGTTTTAATTTAGAGCAGACAAAAATAAACAACAAGTAATAATTATTAGTAAAAAAAATTTTTTTTGTTAGCAATTAAAAAAATGAAAAATGGAAAGCCCTTGAAGTAACAAGCTTTCAAGTGAAAGCATTTTGGAGACAAAAGGAACCTTATATACCTGATTATGGAGTATCTTTTTTTGTATTTAATGAACATATAAAATCAAATATATATTTTTCAGTTCAACAGAAAGAAAAATAATCATATTTTATTCTCTGCATATAACATGTATAACATTTTTCATTAAAAGACTCAGTAGTTTTTTCTCTAGTATGGATTAACCTATAAAACTTGATCGAGCAACCTTACTTTTAAAACATGTAATATTTAGTTAGGAGCATTGACCTCTTTTATCTTAGATGGTCAAATTTTTTTAAATGACAATAACCAACACAATAGCTGTCCAGCGTGAATGAATGAAAGTTATACCTATTTTTGTCAGATTGGCAAAAAATATTACTTTTTGGTGTGCTGCAGAATTTTAGTAGTAAGTTTACATATGTCATGAGATGGAAAGGGTTGAAAATCGCTGCACTAGTTACTAATTTTCTTGGGGAAAAAAAGGTAAATTAAAATGACCACAAATGCTTTATGGCTCAGTTTTCTCTTACCTTTTATCTGGTCAAAAGGTTTCAGTGGCAGCATCATTGCATGAAATCTGAAAGTAAGTCACAAAATGTTCTTCAGCTTCCAGCTGAACCTCTTGAAATGCTTGTCCTTAGGATGTTCTTTCCTTGTGCCACCTTTTGGAGATGACTGTGATGGTTTTTGTGGTTTGTTGTGTTTTTTTAAGCTTTTCCCACCTTTGTTGAGATGGCCCACAGGGCCAATGGGCACTGGAGGTGCAGACAAACTGACACCAGGACCTGGAGCCTCGCAGCCCTGTGGTGCCACGCCAGTTACTCCTGATGCCCAAGCCAAGTTCTTCAGAAAGAAAGGGAAACCCAAGTCCTCACCATCCCAACCTTTCCAGCACCAGGCTAGCAGCAAACGCCTTCCCCAGCTCTTCCGGTTGCATTCCCACACGTGGGTGCCCATGGCTTCTCCAAATTCCCCTACGCGAAGAGAGGATATGCAGAAAACGATTTAACAATAAAGAAAAAAAAGAAAACAAAACAAAATGAAATGCCAAAGTGCTCTGCACAGGCCTCACAGCTCACATGCAGGCACCGGGAAGGAGCCCTCGGTCCTGGGCCACGAGTACGAGAGGGCAACTGTCCGGTGGCTGCACCGACAGTTGACTCCCAAGGGAGGGAGGCTGGGGTGGGGTGGGGGGACCCAGCCACCACCACAGAGCCTGCGAGAAGACACTGCAGTCCCACTCGGCTGTGGCCGCCGCCAGCTAGACGAAGGTCTTCAGTTGCTCCATTTTGGCGTTGATGACATATATTTCCATCATTTTGGCCTTAAGAAATAGGACCCTTTCCTCCAAGAGCTGTGAGGTGTTGCTCCTCATCCCATCAGCCAGGCTGCAAAACTCCTCCAGCCTGAGCAACAGTCCCCGCACCTCCCTCCCCAAACAGCACGAGTTCTCGTGCAGCCACAGCTGTCCCAGGTGGTCTGCGCCCCCACGGTCTGGAGCTGGCGGGCTCCAGCGGGTGGTGGCCACCTGGGGGCCAGTCCCAGCGCTGAAGCTCCATCCCTGGCCAACTGCACGCCCTTGGGCCTTGTGATAAATGTCTAAATGTCTCTGCCTTTTAGCAATTACGCTGTGAGAAATTCAAGTTTGACAGGGCAAAAATCCAATTGAAGGGGATATAAAAAAAAAATGTGATTTAGGATAAACTCCTGATCCAAGGTGTATCTGTAAGACCTTTGGTTAAGACCTCAGAAAGATTTATACAGCAGCAAGGTGGAAATGTTTCTAAGAATTTTAATTGTGTGCCCCTGCACCCTCTTAGCTGGCTGAAAGCACTTCCCAGCATCTCAGGTGTGCCTCCGCGGCTCTATGAGTAGACAAGAGGTCTTTAAAAAGACTTAAGGATATTGTCTCACAGCAGCCTCACTCCCAAAATAGAGAAGAATCTGTCCCAAAGAGATTTATGGTATTAGTTTTGACCTTGAAGAGTGAATCCCAATAAGATATCCTGGGAAACTCACATTTTTGAGTGTTGTATTAGTAGCAGCACTATGTGTCAGCTTAGCCAGAAAATGTCAGAAATAGTTCAAAATGGAAAGAAGCTTCTGGGCCTTCAGCCATCGGTAAACAGGAAGCATGCTGGTGTGCGGATCTACTACAGAAACAGGCCATTTATAACAAGACAGGATGGCTCACCAGGGAGAATAATCTGGCTCGAGGATCTGCACCTGAGCCACTCCACTTGGGAGGACAATGCATCTCAGACTGGACTGAAGATGATGAGCTCCTGGACCAAGCCTGACCCTGATAAAATGCACTGAGCAGGCCCTGGCTGGTGGCACAGTGGATAAGGTGCGGGCCTGCAAACCCAAAGGTCGCTGGTTCGATTCCCAGCCAGGGCACATAACCAGGTTGCAAGCCAGGTCTCCAGCCAGGTCTGTGGCTGAAGGCAGGTGAAAAGCAACCATACATTGATGTCTCTCTCCCTCCTTGCCTCTCTCCCTCCCCCTCTCTCTAAAAATAATAATAAAATCTTTTAAAAAAAAAAAATGCACTGAGCATTCACCGACCTTTAAGGGAGATGAGTGTCTGTTCCATGTGTGAGGGATATAATTGTTTGGCAAGTGGTAATTAACTAAAGGTGACCAAAATTGACTTCAACATGCCCTTTGGGAGCTGGTTTGAATCTAGGTTGGGCCCGTAAACTGCTTTGACCAACAGAATGTGGTGGGAAAGAAACTGTGGCTGTCAAGTCTGGATCCTAAGAAGCCATTCAACATTCACTGAGCTTCTTGGAACACATGCGCTTAAGATATTTCCTCCTGAAACTCAAATACCACAGGGTGAGGAGTTCAGGCCATGTGTTTAGGGCAAGTAGGATTGCTCCTGGGAGCAGGCCAGGTTGACCTTGAAGGTGAAAGGAAGCACCCAGGTGGAGCTTCACTTGCGTGCTGACCCAGCCACTACCTGATGCTAATTGCCTGCAATAACTTCAGGTGAGAACCTCCCACCAAGTCCCGTGAACGCAGAGATCTGAGACAATAAATTGATGTTTTTAGCCACAAAGTTATGGAGTAGTTTCCAAAGCAGCAATAAATAAGGCAAAACAACAGGCAAAGTTATAGTAACCTGCTCAGAAGATATTTTGTATTCATACAATGGAAGTATCTTCAAATCAAGAGCAAGCTGTAGAAGTATGAAGTTTATAACTGAATTTCTCCATATATTATTATATATTGTTTTCTTTAGTAAACAATGGATTATAGGTCAAGCTACAAATTCAAATTTAAGATTTATTAACATCCTGTTTTCAGCATATAAAGCATTTTCTCATCTATTGGCTTGGCTTATTTATGTATTTCTACTGGGATTTTGTATTTTCTTTGAGATAAAAGGGAAGAAACCTGATGTATTCTAAGCTCTCAGCAGGGCAAAAGCAATTAATCCTGTATTATTTATATTCCATTCCAAAACAACTTCAAGTTGATCCATACAATTGTAATTTGAACCAGACAAAATCTTGCATACGAATCAAAGCTCTGCATTTTCTATGCTGCAATTTTTTAATGTACCTATTTATTTCCATTAATAATAGGCATGAGTTTTTGAATTGGACATTCTTGAAGAGTAGATACCTTATTAAAAGTTTTAACCAAATAGTAACTACAAGTCTCCCAAAAAGAGGAAGAGGAAAAAGAGAAAAAGAATAAGCAAGGTACAGCACAGAAAGAGCTATAACTATTAACAGACCATTGTAAAAAGGAGGCAAATCACCTTCTTTTTTTTAAGGACAAAATTTTATTGCTCCTTTCCATTTAAGGGAGCACACACACACACACACAGATTGGTAGTAGCCTCAGTGTTACAATTTCAGTCATGGGTCAAATAAATATGACACACAAATTGTTGTGTATCAATACAAGTGACTGACGGGCTGCATCAGTTCCAGAACAGAAGGTCAGAGTGGCACAGACAATCTCAAGGGCACAGTCATCCTGATGTTTTCTCATCTAGCGGCCACTCTATTCTAGCAGACATAAATTGCTTTTTCTGCCTTTTTCTGATTCTGACTTCTTTGAGCACACAGAAAACAACACAAGATATTATCAAAAATTGGCAGCAGTGTAGGCTGCAACAGAAGCTTTACTTTCAACATGACAAAATCATAATTTTATGACAGGATGAAATAGAAGCAACTGACTTAAAAGCCAGGAGAAATCAAAAGATAAATTAAAACACACACACACACACACACACACACACAAGACTCAAACATTAAAGTGTAAAGATGATTAGATGATATAATCAAAATCACCAACACAAAAAACTGGGAATAAAAAGAGTAACCAAGTAGAAAGCCACACCAGAGCTGGCTGGCATCAGAGACAGTCGCAGAGTCTAAGAAAAAAAAAACTAAAGATAATCCAGAAGGAGAGTCAGTGAGTGGCAAAGCGCCTCATTCTCTGACTCTGAGTCAGGACTGGAGTGGAAGTTCCCAGGCAGATCTGCAGGACATATCATCAAGGCAATTCCCTAAATCCACTAAGGCAGCTCGGTGAAAGGGTTATCTGTGACATAAAGACTAGAAACATGATCTTTTTAAGATTTTACTCATAATTTTTAGAGAGAGGGGAAGGGAGAGAGGCAGAGAGGAAGAGAGACATCAATGTATGGGTTCCTTTCACCTGCCTCCAGCTACAGACCTGGCTGGAGACCTGGCTTGCAATCTGGTTATGTGCCCTGGCTGGGGATCAAACCAGCAACCTTTGGGTTTGCAGGCCAGCACCTTATCCACTGTGCCACCAGCCAGGGACTTTAAAACAATGTTTGCAAAAAGTGAGGACTTTTGAGAATCCTATCATCAAATTAAAAATTACAATAAGTACTTTAAATAAATGAGTTTACACAGAGTCTGTCCATAGTAAATGAATAGTCATTTTATAAAATTGTATCTGGTAATGATTGTCACAGATTTATAAGAATCAGGACTAAAATTGTTCCTCTTAGAACATACAAAGAGTGTAACTCAACAGTTCATCTTTTTGCAGATGTATCAGGGAGTAATAAAAATATCTTTTTTTTCTTACTATCTGTGTAATACTTAATATAATAGATCAAATTATGTCACAGCCTATGAGGATTTGCTTTTCCAGCAGGCTTAGTCCTTCTTTCTGAGTCATGTCACTCGGCCAGTGTTGTTAGACTTCCAGTATTTACATAAGATATGCCCAGGTCAACACTTTCAAACCAATCCTGTGTCTTTGTATGTAGCCCAATATACCAGTTCAGCCTTTTCTTCCATATTGTTGACTTCTTGTTGTGACCACTGATGTTCATTTTTCCACTTTTCTTCCAGGGGTCCTTATCCAAAGCTACACTAAACTTTCTAACATGAGGCATTGGGTGTCTGGTTCTGATCAATCTTTTACCGTAAGTTTCTTGGCTTCCTGTGCAAAACTGTCCTCTTGGGGTATCATAAAAGGAAGCTTTTTCCTGAACATCATAAATGTATTAATATAACACTTCCACATAGTGAAGGTGTTTTACTTGCCTAACATTTGTATAATGAGCTCCATCGAAGTCTCTTCATTCTCAGTAAAGAAGATAAACTCCAGTATAATTTTATAGTCACAAGTGAAGTTGCAAACTAAGACATAGATAAGATCATAAAAATCATGTTATGCTAACACCACCAACAAAATACCAATAAGAAGAGATCATTAAATAATTATAATACCCTGGCTGGTGTGGCTCAGTGAATTGAGCTCCGGCCTGCAAACCCAAGTGTCACTAGTTCAATTCTCAGCCAGGGCACAAAACCAGGTTGCAAGCCAGGTCTCCAGCCAGGTTCCTAGCTGGAGGCAGGTGAAAGGCAACTATACATTGATGTTTCTCTCCCTTTCCTCCTCCATCCCTTCCCCTCTCTGTAAAAATTATGAATAAAATATTTTAAATAATAAATATGATAATCTATATTAATAGTTACTAATATCTAGCTACTTTTAATGTGCCAAAAGTTTATACACATAATCACATTTATTCTTAATATGACCCCATGCATTAGAAATTATTTAATAGTTTAAGTTATCACACACTGCTAATATAAAAGCCTCAAATATTTAATTCAGCAAGTGACCAACTTGTTTGTTGAAGGTTCAACTAACTAATGATCAATTTGCAGATTCTCAACTTTCCAAATTTTCCATATTAAAACATTTATCTGTTTACCAAAAAAATGGTTTCAACAGAATTAACAGGTGAGATAAGAGTATTAGCAATATATGTTATATGAATTACAATTGATATATTACAGTGAAAATATATTTAAGAATATTATTTATAACAAATGCTACATTTCATCAATGCAATCAATATTATATTAATACACCATTATAAATGTGATATTTACATCATACATAAATATCAAGATAAATTTATGGTAGACAGTTGTCATATCTGTTTTATATATGAGTGAAAGGAAGCTCATATAGTTTCCCACATGTCCCAGAGTGAACATATTAGCGGTTTGTGATACATAAAATTCCAGAAAACAAAATATCACTCAACAAAAATTAAATGAAAAATCAGGCCAAAAATTTAACAAATGGCAGTAAAATTTAATAAATTAAAGCTACACATAATAATCTGGATATATTTCACAAACAGGATAGAGAAAAAAGTACATCATAAAAGATTAGCATAAATAGATTACTAGATATAAAGATAAGATGATTCTATTCCTATAAAGTTCAAAATAAATAATTATATAATATATTAAACAATGTGTTAAAAATACATACATAAGTGGTAAAATCCCAAAGGAAAGGTAATCACAAAATTTAGACTTGCAGTTGTCTTGAGGCAGTATTGTTTTATTTCTTGATCTAGAATTTGCTAAATATGTTTCCTTTACACCTGTTTTAGTTTATAAGTATGTTATAATTCTTTGTATTTTGACTATTATATAATAAAAATACTAAAATATAAAACCTTAATCTTAAAGAGGTTAAATGTATTTTTCAAGGCAGGTGTGGAGCAAGTAACGTATTCCATCTGCTACACAAATTGTTTTCACCCACTAGGCAAAGATAAACATTTAATTTATTATTGTTCCCCTTCTGTGTTATCTTGATGCACACTTTAAATATAAAGTGCTGAATTGCCATTAAATTATTGGTAATTTTCAAGTGCCAGCCAAATTAGATATAAATTCTTTAATTAAGCAGTTAAGCCATATAGTTGACTTGACAAGTCCAATCTGTTGGCATTGACAGCAAAGGCTGCAATAGCTGAGTGGCTATGCTAACAACAAAGTAGACTTCAGAATGAAAAACATTACTAGGAAAAATAAGATATATGTAACAATGAAAAAGGGGAAAATTTACCAAAAAGGCATGAAAATTCCAACTGTTCGTATTCTTAATAACAAAGCTTTATCCTACTCAAAACAAAGCCTAAAAGAAATAAGTAAAAATTTCAGTTCCAATCATGTAACAAACAACTCTATTTTTATTTGACCATCATAAGTTGATACTTATAAAATCCTTCTTAATACTTCTTCTTAAGAATCTACTTCTTAAGGTGAGGACATGTAATATAATCAGTCTTAAGCAACTAACCCAAGTCATATAGCAGATTTTGTTCCCAAACGCCACAATCCATCTTCCATATCGCATAAGTATTTGAGCCTGTATATTATTTTATTTACTCTCACTATTAAAACAGAGCTACAGATGGTAATTAAACCACAATAGCAATCATAAATACACTAGTCCAATTGATTTTTTAAAACATCACTATCACAGGAAGAATTAAGAAAACTTAATTGTGTAATTCTATTTTTGCACTCAAAGGGTATTTGAGATCCAAGTAAAAGGTTCTTTTATCTAAATTTATTTCAACTGAGAGCAATTTCACACCAATTCATTTAGACAACAGTTATAGCTCAGATATTTAAACAGATAAGTAATCAGATAAGTACTTATTTATCCAGCTAATTCTGGAAGAGCTGAGTGCCAGATGCTAGAATTGTTTCACTAATGCATCAGTTATAGAAAATAAAATTTGGAATATAACTTTTCTTTGAGATATAATTTTGGTCATTATTTATGGACATTCTGACTGTACAATGTATCAGATTATGTACTAAGGAGATAAAGATGATCAGAACAGACTCACCAACTTCACTGCATATTAAGGGAGAAAAATGTGGAAACCATTAAATTAGAATTAGAATGTGATTTGAATTATATTAAGATATGAACAATGAATAATGTAGGTGTCAGGGAGGAAGTGATTAATTCTATATTTGAGCCTTAGGGAGGAAATATCTGAAAAGTTGATATTTAATCTGAGTAAAGAGATGGACTTTTTAATCCAAAGGGAAAACACTTGTTCAATGTAATTTCATTTCTAAATCCAGAAGTTAATATTTTATAATTTGGATATTAGTGTTCAAATATGTTTTCCACTTCTAGTAAGTTCATTAAGAAGTCTGATTTTAAAGATATCTATTCTTTAAATATTTTCTCTCATTAATACTTCTCTGAATCTGACTTTGACCAAAGGGAAATTTTTGCAAATGTCTTCAGGCTTATGATATTCACAAGCAACATCCCATAGTAAGGGATCTTTATTTCACTCACCTCAGTCCTTTCCTGTGTGAGACTCACTACCAATTATTTAAATACCACATACTTGCCTTTAGAGTTTATCTGAATAATTCTAAAACTTTTTAATGAGCATTGGTAACCCAGCTACAGAGCCTATACCATTCAATATTTAATATATTATCTTACCTTTTTCATTTTTACTTGGACCTTTTAGAAGAAAATAAATATAAATGTTCACCAACCAGAGAGCACATACCATGTTCTAGGTACAAGGTAAGGCACCTTGCATGCACTGCTTCAGAACAACTTTACAGGATAAATTTTATTATAACTTTTGTGCATGTATTTACCCTTAAGGGTCAAGACAGTCTTCACTGCAATATTTCATATTGTGATGTTAATCACCATCTCCAGTGACAAATGCAGAATATACCTTAGGACATGAATCATGTAGACTTTTAAAATTCTGAGAACTGATGTATTAGGGAACCCAGCTCATGTCTGCTGATCCCTTGATACCCTATTTTTTTCACTCAGTCTTTTCTGTTGTTGACTTACTATGCATTCATCTCTCACTTCAACACTAATGTGGTTTTGTGTCAGTAGGGGCTTATTTTTAATGTGTATTTTATTTAAAAACAACTCAATATCTCATATTTCTAATTTAGGAAAAAGAACTTCTCCAGCAGCAAAATAAGTATGCACCGAGCAAGCTATTCTGTGTCAAAGATAGAAAATGTGCCATGCATTCTTTGTAATTTCCAGAAAAATATGATTCAGGGTTTTAAAATAATTCTAGAGCTAAATTAGCTTAAAGGTGACACTCCTGTCAAACGACTTCTGGAAGAATAACCAGAGGTGAAGACATAATCATTTTACATTGGAAAGAAATTAGTAATTATATATATGAGCTATTTTACTCACTAGCATCATAATATATTGCTGTAGCCTAAAGAGTAAAATGTGTTAAAAATGCATCATTGACCACTTTGTAATAAAACAAAATCAAATGAAAAAATTATAGAAAACAAAATTACCATTGTTAACTCTGATTTACTCTATTTAGCAAGAGCTTGTGAGATGATAAACATATAATACCTAGGAATTAGAAGGTAATAATTTTTTGGCTTAATTGTAGGCAAGGAGACATTCCAGCAAGAAGCTATCCAAAAAGAAGGGGGACTTCTTTTTATGCCC
Source organism: Noctilio leporinus (assembly GCA_004026585.1). Classification (NCBI taxonomy): domain Eukaryota; kingdom Metazoa; phylum Chordata; class Mammalia; order Chiroptera; family Noctilionidae; genus Noctilio; species Noctilio leporinus. The sequence goes on along the minus strand of PVIW01000886.1, from coordinate 176,458 downwards.
CCTTTACTTGAGAGCATCTTGTTCTATATGATATTTAGCTGAGCAGAGGTCAGAGAATTGGCCTTGTATATTTCCCTGACCTGCTATGTAGTATATTTTGTTTTCACTGTTATTGGTTGCTGGAAACTTAAAGTTTCATCAAGTATTTTAACATCTGTAAAATAAAATTTATGATATTCTAAAGGCAAATTTTGTCAGATTTTGGAATTCTTTTTCTAACCATCTATGTGATTTTATACCTTAACATGTTTTACTGTAGTTTACATAGGGATTTGAGATAAAAGTATTTAAATATGTGTGTTCAGTTCTCTATATTAACCCAAATATATATTCATATTTGAGATAAAAGTATTTAAATATGTGTGTTCAGTTCTCTATATTAACCCAAATATATATTCATCTTTGTCAAAGTGCTCTAAAAATATTTGGTTTGAACAAAGTCTACCTTGTAATTGTTGACTTTCTTGGCTTTCTCAGTTTTAGCTATCTTCAAATACCAAGCTATGTTTTAGAATTTGATTTGTACATTCAGGTTTAGAAAGCTTTTGTTTTGTTTTGTATTTTCTCTCTTCTCTCACTTCGCACCTTTGTTTTCTTCCTTTGATTGATCCATTTCTTCTGTGTGTTTATTTCATTTTATATATTTTGTTGTCTCCAGGTAGCATCCTGTGGCCCGGTTACCGCAGTGAAATCCCAATCTCACAATATTGCTGTGGAGGTATGGCCCTGCTGTGACATTGGTAGGTTGCAGATTTAGTTACAAAATACGTGAATAACTTTGCTTAGCCCTGGTGGTAAGGCTGCGACTGTTCCTTTTTTCCCTTTCTCGGCATGCAGGTTGGCACAAACCCCAAGCACTTTTTGGTAGGAGATTTTGTTTGTTTTATTTTGTAACTACATAGCAGAATGAAATTAAGGACCCATCACTTATTTTGGGAAAAGGCGACTGCCAAGCGGTCAGGACACTCAAACGGCCAGATGGAGCAGCCCATGTGGTGAGAAAATTAGACCTCTCACAACAGCCAGGATGAATTTGCCAAGTCTTAGTATGAAAGATCCATCTTGGATAGGGAAGCTCCACTCAAAGTCTTCCCAAGAGTACAGGTGTGGCCAGCATCTTGAATACAACCTGGTAAAAGCTGATGAGCCAGGGCCCCCAAGCCATTTCAGATTTCCTAACCTATAGAAACTGTGTGAGATATTGCTTGTTTTAAGGTACTAAATTTTGGGGTCATTTGTTACACAGCAAAAGATAATATATACCTATCTACCTCTTCCCATGAATCTATTTCTCCCTCTCCAACTTTGGTCAATGTGTATATTTATATCTCTTTGGGAAAGAGCACTCAAGACAAGTTATTAATTGACTGTAATCTAATGTAAATTCTCAGTGTAGACTTATTTATTAAATTCTAATTCATGCCTTAGTCTTTGATAAAGATTACCTGGAAATGGCTCTGAAAATTGATATAGGCTAAAACAGTAGCAATTATAGAATGATCATTTCTTAGATAACATCATTAGGTTTTGGCTGCAAATTTGTGTAAGGTGTTAATGAGATATAAGTTACAAAAAGTATCATCTAAATCCTGGGCTAGCATGTAGTGCTATCACTAGATCTTTGAGTTATATTTCTTTTATAAATGGTTTACTGAAGAGGCCATATTTCTTTACTAATTACATATCTTTTAAAGCTCTGCTACTACTCACAGACTTAGACTATTTCTAGACTTTATAGTCTAAGTAACTTCAACTCATTGTAAACTATCATGAATGGCTTTAAAAAATGCCCTTCCTGGGAAAAGACTCAGAGCACAAATACAAACTAGTGGGAATGTTTTAACAAAGTCAGATCCTCTTCTTGCTATACTGATATGTGGTCCTCATTCATGGCCCATAGTTAAAGCTACATGGCAGTTCATGTGCAGATTCAGCACACATACACATATTTCCTGAACAGATTTACTGGATTTTTAACCCTTACAGTGAGGACATGATCTCCAGGACAACTTTTAACTTGTGTCCATTTCTGGTGTATTAATCAGTACTCTTGAATTGAGACAATGGAAACCTAACTCAAATGAGATTAAGAAAGAACTAAATGTATTATTTGATAAAACTGAACAGGTAAAATTTCCACCAGGGCTCTAACTTTCTATACATCTAGAATCCACTTTCTGATCTTTCACTTAGTTCTCAGACAGGCCATCTTCAGTTGTTAACAAGGACCCTGAAAACCCCAGCTGCACATAATGTTGTTTATGTCATTGCGTCTACTACTGAATCAGTCAGGTAGCAAAGGAGTGTTCTCGCCTCCGTGGGCTCAGAGCCAAGGCATATGTCTGCTAGAGTGTGGGGGACCAGGGGTGGGGGGGTCATTCATTCCAAAAGCATGCTAACTGAGCGAGATGAGAGACATACTGTCTCCTAAGGGATGAGAGGCTGGGTAGACAAAACCCTAGGTACTGTGCATTTATTATATGAATTACTGTCTAATATTATAATATTAAAAGTGCAGAACTCTAGACACCACCTTGGACCTATAAATTAGAAAATCTTTCAGAAAAAGCATGAGTATTAAATGAGTAGTTCATCATAGTAACATTTCAGATCTCGATTAGTTTTCTTTTGCCATTCTCTTTCTCATGATCCAGAACTATGATACTTACAATGGGATTTTTCTAAAATCTTCTATTGAAGTGCTATGTAACCTTGGACTGTATATTCTGATATTCAAAGCATCTTTTGGAATAGCCCACTGTTCTTGTGTTACCTCTTAGTTTCACTTATAACCTAATATTAAAACATGCCTTTCACAATATTCTGTAGCTACGTTTTATTTTTCCTTCTGCCTTCAACATGAGAACATGGGTCTTCAAAATCTCTTTCTAAAGGTTTAGCATGTAAAAAGATTACTATCATCATTCTTGTGTATACAATGCTGTAGACAGAGAAGCAATTATATACAATTAATATGGAAAACTAAAATGAATCTAAAAATAATTGCTACTTTTATGGTCTTTTTAGATAAGCTTATTGAAGTAGCAAATCAGGAGAATATAAAAATGTCCTGCATGTATACGTTTTTATGATGAGATGATAAGATTTTATAGGGGAAATCATATCAAATATAAAAGAAATTTTAAATTATGCCCTTTTTTCTTGCACATTGCAAAGGAAAATCGTCAGGCATACCACCAGACATAATTACAAGAAAATGCAAAAATGTGAATTCTTATAACATTGTATAAGTTTTGTAAAACTGACAAATAACTTTGAAAAGTGAATAGCAACTTGAACAGACCAGCCAGGCCTCTACATCTAACTTCTCTCTTGAGGAAACATTGAACATTTTATCTGATAAGTGTCTAGATATTTCATATCTAAAGAAATAGTCATCATTAAACAGGATAATAGCTAGCCCCATTTTAGAACCTCTCCAAATTCTTAATTAAGATTCTCATCTAAGACTTCATATCTGATCAGAGTATATAATCAAAAGACATGCTTACATTACTCTTACTTTATGCAGTAGATACTGTTATATTATTTCCATTTAATGATTTAGCCAAAACAAAAAACAAAAAACTCACCCTACTCATTAACATGGAATACCAGCTGTTATCCATGGAACACTGAACTGTGGTTTATTGTCTAATCTTCCATAAATCCATGTTCTGCTTCAAATAGTTCCATCTCTTAATGTCTAGTTGTTTTTGTAACTACATGATTTTTTAAATAAAGTTATTGGGGTGACATTTGTTAAAAAAATTACATAGATTTTAAGTGTACAATTATATGATACATCATCTGTTATTGCATTGTGTGCCCACCACCCAAAGTCAAATCTTTATCACCATATATTTGACCCCCTACCTTTTTACCTCTGGTAATCACCATGGTACAATCTGCATCTATGAGTTTTTGTTTGTGTTTCATTTTGGTTCATTTGTTGTTTTCAGTTTCATATTCCACATATGAGTGAAATCGACCTGTTAACCCTCTATCTTGTCACTATTGGGAAATATAGTTAAAAATGCACTCAAATTAGAAGCAAATGTAGAAATATTGGGGTTTTTTTATTAGAGAGTAATTTTACAAATAAGTACATTGCAATTTCCTTAGGTTTTCACTCACTTTACTTATAATAAGAGCAAAAGCACCATATAGGCTTTTAAGGATAAGATATTCAAGAAATATCTAGAGCACAACCAAATGGACTCATGTTAAAAAAAAAAAAAAAAAAAAACAGACTATACTTTACTTCAAAATATTGGTCAAAGAATGCATGTGTATGTGATTTAAATTATCATATAGGTTTGAATCTACAATTCACTGACTTTGACTTTGCAAAACTGGACCCCATGCCTAATTCATTCTGTCTGGAGTTATATTTCCTGTTATTGTATTTTCCCCTACAAATTAAACAATTTCTTAAAACAAGTAAATAAAAATGATAGAATACCACAAGAGGTGATGATTAACTGGATAAAAGCTATGTAGTTAATATTAATAGATTAATCCTATTTTATTTACTCACTATAAATCCTTTGAGAATAATAATTCACCAATTAGTCAAATTAATTTTTCTAGTGCTCCAAGAATTAAGCTGAAAATTTTACAGAGGTTATATCATAGATGGTTCTATGGGAGGCATTTTATTCTTTACTGCTTGACTTTAATAGCAAGCCATATTTGATTACCCTTAGTCACTATAAATTGAACTGCATTTATTACTGTGTCAACATGAAAAATAATGACTTAAGAAATTATATTTTTGATGAGAAGCAAACATTTATTATTTTGAAAGGAAGTGATTCAAAATAAAATGGTTTATATGGCCCTTTCTTTCCAGAATTTTTAGTCTCCTTTCCTCCCTCCTTTTTTCCCCCCAATGTCGAATATGAAGGATATTTGCTTTTTAAAAAAACCTTATTACTAAATGTTTGTACCATGTTTGGAAGATGAAAAGTACTTAATATTATCATCATAGTGACTTCACAAATCCTGCTGGCTGGAGGTGGATGCAAATGACAATTTTTCTGAAGGCAAGCAGGTGTAAACTTGGCTCCTGAACCACTCGGTAGGAAGCTGACACTTCAACATTCAAGTTCAATGCCTTGAAGCATTGTTCTAATCATAACAAACTATCTACATTGCAAAATCCTGGCAACACATTCTAGCCATTAAGCTGTATATCCCCCTATTTTCAGATTGGAAAGCTTTTATTCATTCATAAAAGAATTTTCTCAGCTGAGAGAAATTGGAAGCTGGCAGAACAAACAACAAAAACAGGGCCACTCATTTCCCAGCTGAAAGATTTGACCAGATTCATTAGCATCTGAATTACTTCTGAAAATTTTCACCCGCCTTTGATTACCATATATAATTTTTAATGTATTGCTGCAGGCTCACATTTTCATAGATTTCATCCAATTGTGTTTTGCAGAATATTTTTATTTATAATATCCTAAGCATAGTTTATTATACGTTACTCTAAAATTAGAATTTTTCTCTTTTGGAGAGGTTACAAATAAAGTAAAAGAATCACCCAAGCCCTGGCTGGTGGTTCAGTGGATAAGGCGCTGGCCTGCGAACCCAAATGTCTCTGGTTCAATTCCCAGCCAGGGCACATAACCAGGTTGCAAGCCAGGTCTCTAGTCAGGTCCCCAGCTGAAGGCAGGTGAAAGGCAACCATACATTGATATCTCTCTCCCTCTCTGCCTCCATCCCTGCCCTTCTCTCTGAAAATAATGAATAAAATCTTAAAAAAAAAAAAAAAAAAAAAAAAAGAATTACCCAGAACAACATGATATCCTGTAACCTGAAGCTAGTCAGGCTTTATCCAGTAAGCTTTTTCTTAGCCAGAGTCTCATGAAGGTCATGAAAAGGAAAGAATAAATCATTACACTATTTGCAGTTAAACAATGAAAGGTAAGTTCATAAATAATAAGGTGAAGAAAAGCAGTTCTTTCATAACCATTGGAGCTTTCCAAAATAGGACATTTTTTAATATAATTTCCTATAAGATATCACAAGATAACAAATAGTGCTTATTTTTTCAGTAAGGATTTAACATATGCAATGAGTTGCGTAAAATGCACTGATCTTTCATGTATGTCTCAGAATTATTTAGTTATATACACACTTCATCAACTAAGTAGAGAAAGATATAGGACATTTCCTTAAGATACATTAAAATACCCCTTTCCACCTATACCACCTTCCAAAGAACACCCACATTTATTCTGGTTTCTGAATATCCTGACTATTCTGACTTCTGCCATCATCATTGTGTTTTGTCTCATTTAGAATGAATAAAAATGGAATACAACAATGTGTACTCTTGGTTTGGATTCCTTCAATTAGTGTAATAGTTTTGACATTGATCTATCTTGTGGTGCCAGTAGTTTTTTCTCTTTAATTGCTATGTAGTGATTCATCTTATTATTACAGCGGAGTTTATTTTTAACAGCTTTATTTGAGATAAAAATCACATACCATAAAATTCACTGCTTTAAATTGTTAAATTCAGTGGTTTTTCACATATTCTCAGAGTTAGGCAATTATCACCACTAATGTTAGAACATTTTCACCATCCCAAGAAAAAACTTCATACACTTTAACAGTCAGTCCTCACAACGGCTTCCCCTAACCCCCGGAACCACATTTCTACTTCTATCCCTATAGGTTTATCTATTCTGGACATTGAAATAAATTAAATTATACAATATATACAACTATTTAGTTATTCATTTACCTGTTGATGAAGATTCAGTTGTTTCCAATTTGGGATTATTATAATGAATAATGCTGTCATGAAAATTGTTGTATATCTATTTATGGCCATTCATATTCATTTCTGGATTTTATGCATTATAAACTTAGGTGACTAGAAACTGGAGAACATTTTTCCAAAGTGGCCATACAATTTTTCAATAGCTCCAGGAATGCATGAAAGTTCCAGTCAGTTACACCATAATCCTTTGAACATATAACTTTACAACATCCATGAAGTTTTATTCAAACATTGGATTATTGCGATTGAGTTATTCTTCTCCACTACATTGAGTTGCAAAAGTTATATTTTAATTTCTATATTAAGGCTTTGGTATGCCTTTAGTAATGCATGTAGTTTGCCTTTTATTTTCTCAATGATATCTTTTGAAGTTAAAATCACTTCAATGTTTATAAAGTTAAATATATTTTCCTCTATAAATAGTGTGTCATATGTGTAGTGCCTAACAAATTTTGCTTATACCATGGGTGCACTTTTTTCTTCCAAATTTTTATCTTTTACTCTAAACATTTAAGTCTATAATGGGTTATGAGCTTATTTTTACAATTTTTATGAGGAAAAGAATGAGGTTTATTTTTTTATAGAAGTCCAATTGTTTTAGTACCACTTGATAAAAGAAATTACTTTAATACCATTTTTGAAAATTAACTGACCACATATATTGGTGTACTTATGGATACCCTATTCTGGAAAAGCTAAGTGAGGTATGTATATTTTCTTGGATGTAATAACTTCATAATAAGATTTGAAATCTGATAGTGAAATCCCCCAACTTTGTTCATTTTCAAAATTGTTTTTTGTCTATTTACTTTCCTATTTTTCAAAAGCAAATGACTAAACCAGTTTGTTAATTCCTGAGTAAATGTGCTGGGAATTTAATTGGGATTGTTGTAAATCCATGAGTCAATTTCAGGGGAATCAGTATTAGCAATATTGAGTCCTCTAAATTCATGATTATGATAACTCTCTCCATTTAGGTCTCCTTAATTCCCATAAGCATGGTTTATGCTTTTCAATGTAAAAGTCTTGTATGTATTCTGTTAAATGTATTCCCTTTTTCTGATTGTTTGCTAAGAAGCCACTGGCTGAGAGAAAATATTTTTAAATCACATCCAACAAAGGGCTGAATCCTGAATATATAAAGAATGCAAATGCACATAAGAAAGTTTTTTGGGGGAAGTTACTATGCATTTTGTTTGTGGTCATGTTTACATGAATCTTTCCATATTTAAAAATGCACAGAACTACACACCAAAAAAATTTTTATTATTATGTCTTTAATTATTAAAAATACATGAGATTATTGCTAGTGTTTTTTAATAATCATTAACATCATTCATATTAACATGCATAACTTCCACTTAGGGTTTCTTTATCCCTTCCTTAACTTTTCTGCTTTCACCTAGTGTCATTGATCCTCTGCTCAAAGATTTTTCTTTAGTATTTATATTGGCATGGATATGTTGGTGACAAATACTCTCAACTTGCTTTTTTTAAACATCTGTACTACATCTTGGTTGTTTAAGAATATTTTTCTGGTTATGAAATTCTAGGCAGAAAACAATTTCTTTTATCATATTAAAGATATCATGTTATTGTCATCTGGATTCCATATTTTTATGTGAGAGTTTCCCAGTATGTTTAATGTTGCCCTTTCAAAAGTAATTTGTCATTCTTCCCTTCAACTATTTTTTCAGATTTTCTCTTTAATTTCCATTTTGTGTTATTAATTAATACCTCCCTTAAAATTCCAAATGCTTCTTGAAATTTGATTAAATTTCTTACCATATGGTTGATCTCTTTCATCAGTTCAAAAAATTGCTAGTTACTTTTTAAAACATAATTTCTTGCTATTCACCTTGTCTTCTTTCTTCTGGAATGCCCGATTGTATATGTTAGAATCTTTTACAGTGTCCTTTCCTGTAGCTCACATTTTGTTGTGTTTTGTTATTTTTTCATTATTTTTTCTTAGCTTTAGCTTGAATAGTTTCTATTGATTTTCTTCTTTATGTTACTGATCTTTTCTTGTGTAGTTTTCTTCTGATGCTAAACACATCCAATAAATCCTTACTTTTCTATATTAATTTTTAAACTTTATTTTGTAGAAATTATTAGTTGTTATCAAATTTATTTAACCTTTTTTATTTTCTTTAACATACTTATAGTAGTAATACTAACATCTTATGTGTTCATTTTAATATATGAATTGTAATTACCCAGTTCTATTGGCTGATTTTTTTGTTGTTGTTTTATTTTGGCTTCCATATTCTTGCATTTTTACATATCTCCCAATTTTTAATAAATGGTAGATTTTGTTTCTAAACTGAAGAAGATGTGCCTATCCCTGAAGACAGCTTACCTTCTTTTCTTTTTCAGTTAGCCAGCAATAGACTGATCCCCTTGATCCAATCAATACTTAAGTATACCCAGAGTTGGTTTCAAGTTTGCATTAGTCTCATTTCCTCTCTGGTTTCAAAGGTCTAACAGAAATGAACTGTCATGTTTCTTGAACACCCTCTGTCTGCCAGGATTTTGACTTACGAGCACTGTGTTACTGTGTGGAATTTCACTTTATGTTTCCATCCCAACTCCCAGCCTCCTCAGCACTCAGCTCAAGTCCAGAGGGATAAAATTGGCAGTTCTGCCTTTTGGCTCTCAGGATTCCAAACTATCACACCACAAATGCAGTAATCAAAATTCTACTGGTTTATCTTCACCCAGCCCAGTCTTTCTGTTTATGTCAAGCCTGATCATCAGCCCATGCTCAGATATGAAAATGCTCTCTGAGGGAAAAAGAAAAGTGGAGGCGTAGAGCAGGCCTTCACTTAACTGGGAAGGGCTCTTTCTGTGGAATGACTTCTGAAGTCTGATTTTTGTAGTAACTGTTCTTCTAGGTTAAAGAATGGAAATAATGATCTACCACAGCTTTTACATAATAATTGGAAGCAGGAATGTGTGTGATGGTAAATATTTTAGAGATGTGCTATGTAATTCAAGATAACATATCACAGCACCTACCTTAATAATGTAACTTAAGCCCTGGCTGGTGGCCCAGTGGATAGGCACCTGTCTTTGAACCCAAAGGTTGCTGGTTCAATCCCCAGCCAGAGCACATAACCAGGTTGCAAGCCAGGTCTCCAGCCAGGTCCTTAGCTGGAGGCAGGTGAAAGGCAACCATACATTGATGTTTCTCTCCCTCTCTGCCTTTCTCCCTGCCCTTCTCTCTAAAAGTAATGAATAAAATCTTTAAAATAAAATAAAAATTATTAACAGACTGAGATCAAGAAATATTGCTCAGAATGATTCAGAATTTAGTGCAATTATTTAGTTTCAAAGGACATAAAGAATATCAATTTAGTAATAAGTTAATCAATCTACTATGAAATAAATATAAACTATTAAGTTGCCTGCATGCCAAATGATAATTATAAAAATGAGAAGTATATAGTGTCATAATTTTCTCTGCTCACTAATTTAAATAGCTCTTGCATTTAAATTTTATGGTCCTTTAATTGCCTGGCTTCTCCAAACACTTATTAAGTACCAACTATGAGCTGCAAAAGTAAAAATAACAGAAAATGAACAAGGGCCAGTGAGATCCCCAAATTAATTCTTTTATAGAGTAGAATCAGTGAAAACAAACAAACACTGTATAGCTCATGTTGCCCAGTTGGTAGATTAGAAACTATCAACTATCTATAGTTCTTAAATGTTTCTCTTGTAAACTCACAAATAATTAGCTTGACCATGGCTTCTCCTTCTCTTCCCCCTTCTTCTGTATCTCTTTCTCCTCCTCATTCTCTTTACCTACCTCTTCTTTCTTTTTTACGTCTTATTTTATATTTGACCTTAGACCTCTGATGTTTAAAACTCAAAGACAAACCAAAAAAGCTACTTGCTTAGCTCAGAAGCTCTACTTTAGCATTCCCTCATCCTTAGATCAAATCAAGGCAAAACCAATACATAGCAGCTCTTCAGTAAGCATTTCTTGAGTATATAAATTAATCACAACAGGGAATACAAGAATAAATTATTGAATAAGTAAAAAATAACAGTTTATAATTGGAATCTCAGAAAATTTGTTTTCATTTCAGATCACATAGTAGTCTCAGAATACTCTCATTTTATTTCTTTTTCATTTTAATAGAATGAAATACTTTTCACTCATGCTACTTAACATTCCTTGTGTATCCTTGTTGTCTTTGGTATAACCAAGTATCAATTGTCCTTTAATAGTTTATCTTTGGTGGTTGGCTAAGTTATATTTCATGGCACATAACATCAGTAATGCTATTCACAGCAGATGAATGCAATTTACTATCTCAATGGTTTTATACTTGAATAAGCACCCGTGCTTTTTTTTACTTGTTTTATAAAATGACTCTCATCAAAATAAACTCATCTGCCTTATAACCTAGCAATTTCATTTTTTAGGAAAACATATGCCCCCAAAAGCATTTTTACAATAGTTTAATTTATCATAGTCAAACCCCATAATGTCCAAGAACAAGAGATGGATAAAAAACTAGTAAACTCATACTATGAAACACCATTTAGCAATAATATAAATGGATCTCAAAACTATTATAATGAGTAAAAGAAATCAGACACAAAAGAGTATGTAATACATGAGTTTATGTTTGTGAAATTCTAGAATGAGTAAAACTGAACTATGTTAATAAGAGTCAAAACAATAGTTGCTTCAGGAATTGAAGGTGAGGACTGACTGGGAAAAGGTGTAAAGGCACTTTGTGGACAGATGGAAATGGTCCAGTTCATGTTGGTACTATGGGCTACCCAGGCATGTGTTTGTCAAAGGTCATTGAACTGTAACTGTAGAATACACATTTCATTGTATAATTTCACTGTAGATAAAATATACCCCAATTCATAATAAATAAATAAGTAAAGGTAAAAAATGAAATAAAGTTACATGTAGACATTCAAGATATGTCTATCAGAATTTCATTCAATGCCATTTCACAATATGAAGAATTCTTCTGATGATTTACCAAAAAGAATTTGACAATTTCAATTATCTTCATATTATACAATGAAAAATTAAGAGTCATAAAGATGATGTAACTTATTCAATAGCCATATAACTCTTAAAGCAATGGGTCATAGAGTTAGAAATAAGACTACATTGTCATAACAGTTAAACTTTCCCTATATTATACTACCTTTACCTATCAAACCATTTAATACTGATCTCTCCTACATAATGAGTTTATTTTCATGAAAAACAAAATTGGTTTTATACATTTAGGGTGTTATAAAATCACAAGAAGCATATGGAATAAAATAGGATTGTACGACAGTGAATGATTTAGTAATAGAATATGTAATTGACATCAGAACTTTATGTTCATTGTGAAGAGACAGGGAAACAAAATGAGGCATACTTCTTAGTTTGGATAAACTTAAAAAATAAAAGAGAAAGCCCTGGCTGGTGGCACAGTGGATAAGATACCCACTAGGAACCCAAGGGTTGCTGGTTTGATTCCCCAGGCAGGGAACACAGCCAGGTTGCAAGCCAGGTCTACAGCCAGGTCCATAGCTGGAAGCAGGTGAAAGGCAACCATACATTGATGTCTCTCTCCCTCTGTGCCTCTCTCCACATCCCTCTCTCTGGAAATAATAAACAAAATCTTTAAATAAATAAATAAAAGAGAAAGACATTGGCCATCACCATAGATTTTATAAGGATAGGTGAAAAAAAACTATATACATTCCAGAGAACATGCAATGATAGTACTGGGAATCGGAGAGAAACTATATGATTTTTTCTCCTGTTATAAATTTTCAAAACAAATGGTCAAACTTAGAGAACTGTAATTTTCATACCACAAAATTAAACCTTTGTAGATCTACACTTAGTTTTGTAAACTTGGGAAAACTCTTACAATTATATAACCACCACCACAATGGGCATATGAAATATTTCTGTCATAACCTGAAAGTGCCATAATCTTTCAGAGTCTTTCTCTGTCTACCACCCTTATCTATTAGATTTGGGGCCTATAGCTTTGCAATTTCCCAGAATTCATAAAAATAATATAATATAATATAATATGCAACATTTTGACATCCACCTGCTTTTACAATTTTTTGAGAATTACTCGTTATTGCATAGATAACTAACATTCTTTTTTATTGCTGAGTAGTATACCTTGTATGAGTATTTCAACTCACTATTTCTTGGATATTTGTGTTTTTCCAATTTAAGGGATTATTAGTAGAATAGCTCTGAATTTTGACATATAGCCTTTGTATGAACATGTGTCTTCATTGCTCTTGGTTAAGTACCTTGGAACAGGATTCCTGGTTAGTATGGTATGTATGTGTTTCCTTTATAAGATCCTATCAAATTGTTTCACATTATGGATATAACCTTTTGCACCAGCAGTATATTTAAGACCCATTGGTTTTCACCCTCACTAGACTTTGTTAATGGCTGTTTTTATTTATTTGGTCCATGTTACTAAATGTGTAGTGATATCCTTGCAGGAAATTTGCATTTCCTTAATGACTTTTGAATTTTATTTGCTTATTTGCCAGTTATATATCTTCTTCAATAAAACCCTATTCAAATCTTTTTCCTATTGTAATTGGGTTGTTATTTTTCTAAAGAAATGTATTTCTTTATATATGTTAGTTGTCAATCCTTTACTAAACCTTTCTTCCTGAATATGGCTTGTCATTTTATTTTCTTCTGAAGAAATAGTGATTTGGGGAGAGCAGAAACTTTTAACTTTAATGACCTCCACATTATCAAATTTTCCTTAATAAACTGTGTATTTTGTGGCCTAAGAAATCTTTCCCTAAGTAAAAAATTATTTCTATTTCTTCTACATTTTCTAAGAGTTTTATGGTTTAGGTTTTAAATTTAAGTCTGAGATCAAGTTAATTTCATGTCTAATGCAAGGTTCAGGTTTAAGTTCATATTTTGTATGTTAATATCTAAATGTTCCCACACCATTTGTTAAAAATATAGTTTATTTTCATTAATTCCCTTGGTACGTATGTCAAAATTGAACTTATAATGGCTATGTTTCTGGTTATTCTATTCTACTTCATCTACCAATATGTCCATCCTTTTGATAACAGCACCTTCCCTACCTTGCTTACAATGACTTATATTAATCTTGAGATCAAGTAATTCAAAACATATATACATATATATTTTACCTCCTTTCATTACATATCTTAAACTCCTGAATATACCTGCATTTTATTTCTAAAACTATTTTCTTCTTAATAAATTCTACTGTTCATAGTTAAAAATTTGAAATATTACAATATAAAACATTAGAAAATCATGTGTTTTTATCCCCATTTAGTACTTTTATAATCCAATATATCCTCAAGATTATTACACTGTCACCGTTATCAAATAAGACCTCTATCTCTCTCAGATTTAAAAATAACTTGCTACATGACTTAATTTGCTTAATATGAGTAGTAATATATATAATGTACTTATACTATTTTCAAAGCAAATGAAGTAGATTATAAGACAAAAAGTATGCATACAATGAAGCTAATAAAATAGATGTGACAAAGTGTTTCCTAGGCCTCTTTGTTTTTAAGGTTGAGATGGGTTAATGACTACCTAGTCATCACACTGTCAAAGGGAAGAAAAGGTCCCTAACCCAACTTACTCAAATAAGAATTTTTAGTCATAGTCAAAGTCACTCTCTGTCATTTTCAGAAGCCCCCATGCAGTTGCCCACATGTAATTAATGAGAAGGTCAGACAGTTATCCTGCAATGCTTGTCATATTTTCTATTTTTGTTCTGATCCTTAGTCCATGTCAATCTCTGTTGTATTCAAAACCTTCTAACAAATTCTTACCATTATACCATGGCCTTTGTTCCAGTTAAGAGTCAAAATCCCAAGGAAAATTTTACAGTAAAAAGAAAGATCAACTATATGACAGTTTGCAGTAAAAGTAAATGTGTAACATTACATTTTTAGCTGAAAGCTCCCCTACAGTGTTCTCTAGTGTGGTTCAAGGATTTATATTTATGCCAATCTCATTCAATTTAATGGAGAAAATACAAAGAATCAGGAACTGGAATAAATATCTACCTCTGAGAATATATACAAATTCTTTCCTGTTCTTTTTCATCAGTTTTCAACATACCCAGTATACAAATGTCTTAACTACATTGTCTTGGCTGATACAAGGTTGTAATTTTTACCTGTGAAACACCGACAACAAAACCAAGCACGACTTATATATCATCAAATGGGTTATAGGTTGCGTAACCAGTAAGTGTCATAGTACACTGGACCTTCCACATGGCAGAAATCAAATTCAAAGATGGATCATTATCAGGTCAATCACCACAACATTTTTTTACAGATAACTCATTAACAGTATGTAATCTGGTTGCTCTTTCTGTTACACTAATGAAACTATTTTTCAAGTTCACTTATCTTTGACCTTTTAAAAATCAGCTCTAATAATCTTATTTTTTTAATTTAAATAGCCCTCTGAAGCATTTTCTATAATTGACCACTTAAAATTTCTTTTTTTTTTTTTAACTTTGTGTTTCTGATCTTTATTTAGTAGTTACCAGGGTTAATCCCTCACTGACAAGACATTCACCACAGGAATAATCTTTCCATAAAATCAAGTAACATAAAATTTTAGGAGACAAGGTGAAGTCTATAAATATTAATCTGTGCTTATAGGAGATGAGAAAAGAGCAAGTTATAAAATAGCATTTAAGCATGAATCTATTTCTCTGTGTGTATAATAAGCAAATATGTACATACATACATATAGACATATAATTTATAAAGGCACAGGTAAAACCAAAAAGAAATAATAATATAATTATTAGCAAAGTTTACAAAATATTAACAATAGCAGTTTCAAGAAGGCAGAATTACAGATTTTGCACTTTAAGAAAAATTCACTAGCCCTGGCAGGTGGCTTAGTGGATAGGCGCTGTCCTGCGAATCCAAAGGTCACTGGTTTGATTCCCAGCCAGGGCACTTAACCAGGTTGCAATCCAGGTCTCCAGTCAGGTCCCCAGCTGGAGGCAGGTGAAAAGCAACCATACATTGATGTCTCTGTCCCTCTCTGCCTCTCTTCCTTCCCCTCTCTAAAAATAATAAATAAAATCTTTTAAAAAAGAAAAACTCACTAAAAAACTGACACTGTCAGTATACCTGTATTGGTAAAAATATATTAAATATATATATATATATATATATATATATATATATATATATCGGAAAGAAGTAATCCTCTAACTTTTAATTTTATTTTTCAGAAAGAATAACTAAAAACAACTACTTAAAGTTTATTAAATATTTATTTTCCCTGGTTTATGAAACAATCAGAATCTAATTTTCCCCAAAATTTCCCTCATTATTTTTTGAGCCCAAAATTTTTACTATCTGTCATCTACACACATAACAAACTTTTTCTCTTATATCCAAATCACCTGTCTGTTTTCATTTTAGCTTATACCATTGGCAAAATATATCTTCTAATAAATGAACCTAACATCTATTACCTCATAAATTGTCAGACTTCTAAATAAACACAGCAACTTGAACAAATGGGCTTAATAAAGCTCTCTCATATATTATATAAAAGTACAGAAAATGGATAATAAATTGCTAATCTGATTAAATTAGTTCACTGGTGAGTTATACCAAACATTTAAGGAAGAAATTGTACCAATTATCTGCAATCTCTTCAAGAAGATAGAAGCAGAAGCAGCATTTTTCAGTGCATTCTACAAAGCCAGCATTAACCTAATAGCAAAACCAGACGAAGCCATCATAAAAACACTGCAGATCAATATTGCTCATAAACATAGATGGAAAAACCCTCAACGAAACATTAGCAAATCAAATATAACCATATACAAAAATTATACACAATGACCAGGTATAATTTATCTCATATATGCAAGACTAGTTCGATATTAAAAATCAGTTAATGTAACTCATAACATAATGTAGTCCATAGCATAAAAAAGAAAAATGTATGTGATCATATCAATAAATGAGGAAAAAGCATTTGGCAAAATCAACCACCCATGTTGGTAAAATCTTTCAGCAAGCTAGGAATAGATGGTATCCTCCTAAACTAGATAAAAGACATCTACAAGAAACCTAGAGAAAACATTATAATTAATGGTAAGAAACTAGAAACTTTACCACTAAGATCAGGAAAAATGGTAAGGATGTCCCTTCTGACCACTTCTTTTCAACTGGAAATTCTAGCTAAGGCAATAAGAAAAGAAGGTGAAATGTATACAGACTGGAAGGAAAGAAATAAAACTGTTTGTTCTTGGATGACATGGTTATCCATGTGGAAAATTTTTAAATGTTGACAAAAATTATTTCTGGGACTAATAAATGATTTTAGCAAGGTTCCAGGTTAGAAGGTTAATATACAAAAGTCAATAGCTTTCTTATATACCACCAATAAACAAATTGAATTTGAGATTAAAGACACACTACTATTATATTAATACCTCCCAAAATGAAATACTTAAAAGTCTAACAAAATATGTATGAAATCTACATGAGAAAAACTACCAAGCTCTGATGAAAAACATCAATGAATTAAATAAATGGGAAGAGATTTCATGCTTGCTGATAGGAAGAGTCATTGGCAAGATGTCAGCTTTCCCCAACTTGGTCTATAGATTCCCAGTAAATTATTTTGGGTATATTGACAAACTTATTTTAAAGATTATATGGAGACACAAAAGATCCAAAATTGTCAACACAATACTGAAAGAGAACAAAGTTGAAGGACTGACATTACCCAATTTTAACACTTTTTATAAAGTTATAGTAAACAAGACAGTGTGGTGTTGGTGAAAGAACAGACAAATAGATCAGTAAACAGCCTAAAGAATCCATAAATAGGCTCAATAAGTATAGTCAACTTATTTTGACAAAAGACTAAAAATAATACAATGAGGCAAAGGCAATCTTTTCAACAAATGGTGCTGAAACAATTGCACATCTACATGCAAAAGAATAAATCTAGACTCAGACCTCACCACCTTCACAAAATTAGCTCAAAATGTATCATCGACCTAAATATAAAGCAAAAACTATAAAGTTTCTGGAAGATAACAAAGGAGGAAAAAGTTGACTTTGAGCATGGTGATCAGGTTTTACATATAGCACTAAAGGCAAAGTTAACAAAGAAAATAATTGATTAGCTGGATTTCTCAGCTTCAAGTTTGAGAAGAAAATTGTGTTATTTCTTTAAAGTTCTGAGGGAAAATAATTTTACACCTGGAATTCTAATTTTCATTGAACTAAGAAGCAAGAAAAGAAAGCACTTTTTAGATTGACAAATTCTCAAAATTTTGACCTGCCATGCACCCTTTTGTAGGAAGCTGCTGGAGGATATTCTCTACCAGAAAGAGAGTTAACCCAAACAGAATGTGGTAAATGCTCTCAGCAGATATCCACATTGTCCCTTAATTAAGATCCTATTTCCTCAGCATTTGGCAGAGAACTTCCATCTTTTGATCCCTTTAGAAACTGCCTCAGCAGCCAACCCAAGGTAATGGCATTTAGCTGAGTGGGTCACATCCAAAACAAGACATACGTGTAGATATAAAGACCTCAACATTTTGGCTCAAATTGAGACAATTCTGAAGAAACATTCTAAGTCTAGGACTCCATGTAGGTCAGAGAAGTATAGGTTGAACCGACATTGAAAATCAACCTTCTTCTCTTACAAAGCTTGCTTCTTCTCTACTGGTGTTGAACCCAATGTCACTTCTTAATGAACTTCCTACACCCAGTTTGATTTGTGTCTGCTTCCTGAAGAACCTAGCCTATGACACAGATAATGGACTAGTATTTAAAAACAGAAATTCTAATATAAGGGCAAGATGAAAGTAAATAATCATCCTGATCTTGTTGAAGGAAAATTGCAGGTCAAAATCTGTGCAGCTGACCTATCATGTAAGCAGTTTTGTATAGAGAAGAAAGTTGAAGGGTTCCAAGACTAAAATATCCAATAAAAAATAAAATGTTTACAAAGCTGAGTAATGTAATCATGTTGTGAGAGAATTGTTTTTTGCTGGGGATGAAATAATAATAGGTCCAGAGTGAAGGGAAAAAAGCAAAATTTAAAAGAAGTGAAAAAAAAACCAAAACACTAATAGTGTGGGAGAAAACCAAAATTGTATCAGAAAGTACATGTAAATGCAGCACTGCCCACAATTCAATATGAATAATATGCACAGTCATAATAATGCAAATGAATATTGAGCTTAACAAACTTTATTACCTAACTGTTATGTGGAGGAAGTAATTTTGGATTTCAGCTATTGCATTTTTGCAATAATCCAGTATTTCACGTTAAGATTGTATTGAAAACTGAAAAGCCATGTATAATAATTTGTGCAAGGTATTCAATGATGTAAGAAAATATATAAAAATACTATAAAGTTCAAGATGAGAAATGAAAGAAATAAACTAATAACATTAAAAATGTACATTTATCATTTTTATTTTAAATATTCTTAAGAAAATTTTATTTCATTGGCTCCCAAAATTTCCAATATGTTTCTTTTTCAAAATGCTAATTCCCCTTTTTGTGATCTGAATGTGTCACTACAAAATTCCTTTCTTAAAGCCCTAATCCCCAATGTGATCAATGTGCTGGTATTTAAGGATGGGGCCTTTGGGGAATAAGTATGGTTAGATAAGATTATGCGGATTCAGACCTCATGAATGAAATTAGTGCCAGTATAAGTAAAGAGACCTAGCTCTGTGTGTTTCTGAGCATGCACCATGGAAAGGCCATGTGAGCACACAGAGAGATGAGGGCCTAAAGCCAGATAGAAAGCCTCTGCTAGAAATCACCTATTCTGCTCCCCAATTTCAGACTTTCAGCTTCCAAAATTGTGAGAAAATATATCTTTGTTGTTTAAGCCACCTACTCTATGGTGTTTTGTCATGGCAGCCCAAGCTGACTGACTAAGACATCCTTAAAAATATTTCACATTATTGTATTCTTTCCCATGCATTTAAATTCCTGCCACACATTTCCCCAACCTTGCCATACCTGAATTCCTCTCTACCTTACTAGTTTTCCACCTGCTTCTCCTTAGGCTTTAATAATTTCCCTACTTAATACATTTGGCAAATGCCTCCATTCTTTTCAAGTTCTAAGTCAATCAATTGTGTCATTTCAGGGAATATTTACTTAATGCATTTGAACAGAATTAAGCACTCTCCTTACTAGTACTTAATCATATTGTACATATTTCCATTATAGAATTGTCATTTAGTGTTTTAATTATGTTTGCTTGCATATTTTTAAATTGACAACAAGTTCTAAAAGTCAGAGTACTACTTATCCCTGAGTGAGTGCATGCTTAGCAGTTATTGCTATATATAGAAAATCTTGCTAACTTCGATCAACATAAAAATATAAAGTTATTGGTAACAGCCTCAAAATCAATCTAGGTAGCTGTTAATTTTATTTTATTCTTAGTTGTTTACACATCATTTGATTTTCTTCAGTGTTTAGAAAACTTCTGTGACCCTGTAAAAATGTAACCCAAGAATCCAACTCAAATTACAGAATAATCACAGAGTTGTAGATTTCAGCATAAGTCAATATAGTCAATAACATCATGATAACTATGTATGGGGATAGGCAGGTACTTGAAACATCAGGGAGACCATTCTGTAAAGTACATGATTTTCTAACCACATTGCTGTAAACCTGAAACTTATTATAGAAAAATGTTAAATGTCAGCTGTAATTTAAAAATAAAAAACAATAAAAATTCATATACATATCTAAAAACCTATTTTAATGTCCAAAATTCTATTTAATTCTCAAATTTTATTAAAATTAATGGACTCACATAAAACTCCTTTAAAAATATAATCACATTTTCTTAAATGGGAAGAATATAAAATCCTTCATGTGTCTGACATCAAAGATGTTGACTAAATATAATTGATGTACAAGACATTCTAAGCCAATACTTCGCAAACCAAATTATGATAAAATTTTACAATCTCATCTGGTTACTATGGTGATGAGTTCATCTGAAATTTAATTTTGTTTATTAGCATTTTTGCCTCATTCTTACATTTTCTAAATGAACTGTAATTGCAGTAACAGAAAGATTATAGAAATTGAATGTTAAATGATGATTAGTAAATGTCTATATTTACTAATTGAATATTAAATCAAACTTCATATACACTTACCATATATATGCCATACAACAGTGTTTATGTAACAATTCAAAATATTTCTTTTCTGAAACACTTTAAAAATATAAATCACAGACTGTTAACTTGCTCACCTGGAACCATTACAAGACATATATTCAAATACAAAAGAACTGAATACTATTTGGTCATTATTTTAAATGAAAAAAAAAACTTTTCGCAGTAGACACCCACCCTATTGACAGATCTAGTTGGACCAACTTCTGAGATGAAAATAGAGTAACCTAGAGCCAGTGCTTCCAACTCCAACTGTTTAATATGATTGTTTTGAAACAAAGGATCCTCCCATGTCTTTATTTAGGTATAATACTCACCAACAATATGCTCTGAGTTTGAATATTTTTGAGATCTGTATATAATCAAGTAACTACCACCACAATCAAGATATGAAATAACTCTATCACCTCAAAGAGGTTTCCTTGTGCCTTTTGCATCTCCTTCAGCCAGTTAACTTTTATTATAATTACACTCATTCCCTCTTCTTTATGATATTTCATGTCCAATGAATTCACAGATTATCCTTGGAACATTAGTGCTATTATTATCTTGGATGATTCAGCTCTTCCTCAAATCTCTCTCTGTGTTTTGGCTTCCAATATAGTTATTCTGAGTAACACAAGTTATATATCAACACTTTACATTCTTTTTATTAAACTTATGGAAAGATTTCCCAAATAGCTCACCTGCTACTTAATTTAAAATGGCAAACAATATCCTGTATGTGCCTTTTAATTTTCGGTCTTATAGAAATTACTTAATTCATACAGTCATTTGAAATAGCTATTTCCCTATGTTCAAATCATTATTCATTTGTTGTGGGTCACACAGGTCATTGGAAATGAAAGCTTAACTTATGAAGTAGTACATATTAAAATGAATCAATAAAATAAATAATAAAAATTGAATTTATCACTTACAGAAATAATTTTAACCTTTAGAGAAAATATAATTGACTTCTACATTGGAATATTAATCTATGAAGCTAATTTCAAATTTGAAAAACTAAAATAATAAAGATCAACAATGCTTCTGGTTAAAAGGTATTTTAAATAAGGTATCATAAGATCAGTAATAAAAATAAAATTAATGGAACTTTTTTTGCAAATATAGAATTAAAATATTCTAATGACAAAGCAAGTATCCAGCAAATACTTCCGTTTCATATCTTATTTTATAATAATCATGGACAATCTGGAGAACTTAAACAGGAGGTAAAGAAAGAGGTTGAAAGGTATGAAAACATAATCCCTTAAAAAGTGTTAAAGCAATGATTTATTTTTGACACCAAGCAGAGGTAAGACTAAAGGAAATTCTGATAGATGTTTTGAATGATTCATGGGTTCCCATGAAAATGAATGAGGAGACAGGATGTATGTTTCTCTAGGAGGATGAACTTGATCAAATAATGACAGAAGCAGAATCTATAAAGGTGAAAACATTTTGCATGAATTGGCAGGAAATCTGCCTGAAGCAGTGGTTCTCAGCTGGGGGAGATTTGGTGACCCATAGGACAATTGGTAATGTCAATTGATACTTTGTCACTAGCCTGGACAGGGAAGAGAAGAACACCAATGACATCTAGGCTCAAGATGCTGCAAAACAATCTATGATGCACAGAGCAGCATCACAATAATTGTCCAGTCCAAAATGACAACAGCATCAAGATTAAGAGTCAGATCTAAATAATGGAGATGTATAGGAAGGAGAGCCATCAGTTAACTTCAGGTTTCTGAGATTTTTCTGTACTAGCATTAGTCCAGATAAAACTCAGTTGTTTCTTTCAATAGTTTTGTATACTTCTTCTTTGAGTTCTCATGCTCAAGAAACATGAATTCTACTTTGTAAAGTAAGCCGTGTATGTATGAGAAGATAAGTAATGGCACAAAATAAAACAGAATAAAAGTATAAATTAACAAAGTACCCCAATACTTCAAAGTAAAGGAGGGTTTCTGAACTTTAGTATTAAGTACACATATTCTGGATACTTTGAATTCTGATCCCCACTTTGATATTTTATAATTTAAAAACTCAGCAAAATACTTGACTTCTGAAAGCTATCACATCCTCATCAGCAAAATGAAGACCCAATTTTTAGATATGAAGTAAATCAATATTTGAAAGGTGCTTATAAAAATGATTGACAGCCCTGTCTGGTTGGACAGTGGATGGGGCGCCAGCCAGCAAACCCAAGGGTCGCTGGTTTGATTCCCCAGCCAGGGCACATAACAAGGTTGCAAGCCAGGTCTCCAGCCAGGTCTGTAGCTGGAGGCAGGTGAAAGGCAACCATACATTGATGTTTCTCTCCCTCTCTACCTCTCTTCTTTCCCCTCTCTCTAAAAATAGTAAATAAATTTTTAAATGATTGACATATAATATTAGCAAATATTATTTTTATGATAACACCATCTTTTATGGAAAATATAAGATTTGAGCTGAAATTCTAGAGTAAGTAGATGAGATAAGTGAAAGACTGACATTCTGTGTGAATAAAACACACAAGTATTCCCACCGCCATTGCCTTTCTGGGGCTTCTAGTTCCCTCTAATTTTCTCAGAACTTGTGTGGTCATATCCAACCTGAACCAAGATACCACTTAGTGTGGCTTAAGTGAGTTAGAAGAGGATAACACAAAAATTATCTTTTTTATGTTGTAAAATATTTTTATGCTTATTTATTTTTATTGTTAAAAAAGCTGTATTTTGATGTTATTAAAGTATTTTAAAATTGGCTTATATGTTGATTATATAATATTTCATAAGAATTAAAGAGTGATTAAGCTGGTATAACAGGCATGTTATTTTCCAAGTGTATTACACTTTTATGCCAGAAACAATAAAAAAAAACCTGTATAATTTTCAATGTCATGGTGAGTTACTTGATATTCCAGTGTGGGGTTTACATATATTTTAGAAGGGGGATAATACATATATTAAACTAAAATCCAAAATAAAGCTGTCTGTGTCTCATTCAAATATCATATAAACATCTTCATCTGGAATATAGAAAGAATTGTACATATATCCTAAATTGAGACAGTATAATAAATAACAGAATGAAATATGAAGTGCATTCATCTATATACAGGCAATTTTTTAAGTAATCCAGTCACAATAACAAATAATTTTTCTTAGAAAATAAATAAGACTTGAGAACATAAGCAATTCCCTCCAAGGTCATTCCGCACAATATTTTTAAAGGTAGACTCTGAGTTTGCAACAAGATTTTCAAATTTATTGATTTTGTAAATCTCCTGGATTGCTTTCAAGGTCAAGAACCATAGCCTTTGATGTAAGGTGGTAACAGAAAAAACAATAGCTGTCACAAGCAATAGTTTATTTTTTGAAATTTTTGCTTCAAAAAATCCACAATCTAAGAACGTATTGCCTTTTATTCCTTTCTCTACAGTTCTATCATCTATTAGCCACATGACAGGTTTTTAAGATCCTATTCATACATGACAACTGTAAACATTTTTGAAAATGTTTTTGACAAAGAAAAGAATATCATCTAAATAGTTACTGGAGGAAATATAATTCAAATAAATATGATAAAAATGGAAGGAACAGCTTTGGATAGCTATTTGAGAGAGCACAGGAAGGGGAGCACTGTTTTTTATGTGTGTGTGTGTGTATATATATATATATATATATATATATATTAATTTTTTAATATTTTATTATTCTACTACAGTTGTCCCAGTTTTCCCCCTTTGCTTTCCTCTGTCCAGCCCACCACCCCTAATCCCACAGTCAATCCCCATGTCCATTGGTCATTCATACATGTTTCTTAACTAGTCCCTTCCCATTCTTTCCACCCTTACCTCTCTCCCCCTTCCTTCCGGTAGCTGTCAGTCTGTTCTCTGTTTCCCTGCCTATGGTTCTATTTTGCTTGTTTGTTTTGTTCATTATGTTCCTCTTATAGGTGACAACATATGATACTTTAATTTCACTGCCTGTCTTATTTCACTTAGTATAATATTCTCCAGTTCTACTATTCTGCTATGAAAGGTGGGAGTTCCTTCTTTCTTTCTGCTGCATAGTATTCCATTGTGTAAATGTACCACAGTTTTTTGGTCCACTCCTTTAGTGATGGGTATTTAGGAAGTTTCCAGCACTCGGCTATTGTAAATACTGCTATGAAAGTAGGGGTGCATAGGTTCTTCTAAATTGGTATTTCATGATTGTTTGGATACAATTCCAGCAGTGGAATCTCTGGATCAAAAGGCAGTTCTGTTTTTAGTTCTTTGAGGAAATTCCAACTGTTTTCCACAGCAGCTGCACCAGTCTGCATTCCCACCAACACTGCACTAACTTTCCCTTTTCTTCTCTCTCCACATCCTTGCCAGCACTCATTTGTTGATTTGTTACTGATGGCCATTCTGATCAGTGTGAGGTCATATCTCATTGTGACTTAAATTTAATCTCTGATGGTGAGTGATGTTGAGTGTCTTTTCATATATCTATGGGCCCTATGAATGTCCTCCATGGAGAAGTGTCTGTTCAGGTCCTTATCCACTTAAATTGGATTGTTTGTCTTCCTGGTATTGAATCAAGTCATAACACCATAGAAATCCTAGGGCAAAACAGAGGCAGGAAAATTTCAGATATCCCACCTAGCAACATTTTGGCTGATATAGTTCCTAAGGCAAGGGAAATCAAGGGAAAAAATAAACGTATCAGACTAAAAACTTCTGCATGGCTAAAGAAAGCATCATTAAAATGAAAAGGAATTCAACCATATGAGAAAACATATTTGCCAATGTTACCTCGGACAAGGGTTTGATCTCCAAAATATATAAGGAACTCATATGATTCAACACCAGGAAGACAAACATTCCAATTATATAATAATTTTGTGGAAACCTGACAACATTTTATCTTTTATCTCTACAGAATAGTTAAATCACATGTCTTTCTACCTTAAATGGTCTCAGGATATTTTAAGAGAACAGTTTAAACTGATTTTAATGCTGTGCCAACATAGCTATAGTTGAGAAATAGAGTAGAAAATGCATATAAATTAGGTTATTTTGCAAATTGGTAACATCTTCAATATTATCTTCCTTTTCTTAATGGATTTAAATTAGAAACACTAATTACTATATTAGCATATTTTGTGCTCAGTAGGAGACACAATAGAAGGATTCTTTGGGTACATTTGGAGACAGATAAACAGTTGAATATCATTAGCACCAAAATCAAAATAATATTTCACTAAAATATTGAGTTCTAAAGAAATGTCAAATGCATCTCAGAAACTTTTAAATAAATTTATGAGTAGTTGTTAACCATGCTGAAATGAAGAGCCTACTGAAAAGCTTAATTTTCCTTCTACTATTTTTTTTAAATGTATTCCTCTGTGACTCATTCTCAAATAAACACTGCTATCTCCTGTGTTAGAAAAATATTATCTTAAACATGTTTATCTACCAGGTCTACAAATAAGATTTTTAATGGTATTTTAGTAGAAATAATTTGTTTCCATTTATTCCTTTGCTTTATTTTACATGATCATTTTTATATTTAACAATTGGAATAAAGACTGGCAAAGTCAAATCATGTTTGATTACTCAGAATTATTCTCAACTGGGATTTTATGACATGCCAAATGGGAATTTCACAGAACATAAATGTGGCGAATACAGCTAAGGGGACTAGAGATGAGAATTTAAAAAAAAAAAAACAAAAAACAGAAACTAAAGTTTCTCTCTTTCTCTAGGAGCACATGATCTGCATTACTAATTCTTTTAGCAGGCCTGTTAACATTTTTCCTTTTTCTTTCCTTTTCTTTTTGTTACAGTTTCCTTGGTCTAACACAATGGAACTTCATCATCCAGGCCTGTAATCAATGTGCTTTTATAAATTCAGTTGCCCAAAGTTCTGGTATATATCACAGGTTCTAACTGCCCAGAATGCAAAGCATTAACTCAGGTCAGCTCTTATCTTCTGAGAGCTGTGTGCCTAAACCTGACCTGATGTGACCACAACTACTCAATGTCATGGCTGAATTCTTCATTCATCCAATAAGTATTTGTACTTACTGTGTGATAAGCATTGTGTGCCTCATGCAGAAAAGGAAGGCAGCCTTTTACATCATGAAATACACAGTTTATTGGAATGGAGAGTGTTCTTCAAACAATCACACAAATTAAAATTAGTTAATTTTAAAGTCTGAGTTTTTCTTGAGAAAGTCTGCATTTCATGACAAAGGAAATGTATCTAGTTTGAAAGGTCAAGGAAAGCTTTTCCAACATAGAGTAGTTGGAGACATGATTGAAAGAATTAATAGTTCACCAAGGTAAGGAAGAAACAGAAGGCGAGAGTAGCATACCTGAGAAAGGAAAATCACATACAAAGCCCTGTGGTAGAAGACAGAATAGAACACCCATATATTGTGAGAAGGCCTCAGGGGCTGCTGAAGATGGAACAAATGCTTAGACTGTAGAGGCTGAAAAGGTACCCAGAGGGCACTTCACTTGGACTTGCTAGGAAAGCTTTGACTTTGTTCTCTATCCTTAGAACAGTGAGTCTTAGAAAAACTTTAAAAAAGTAGGTAACTTCTTGAAGTTTTTGTTTGAAAGATGCCCCTAATTGTAATGAAGAGAAGAGTTTTACAGGGGGCAAAAGTAGATGAAAGGCCAGTTGGTAATCAAGTTCATAATGCAATAAAAGACTATCTCAGTTTGCCCTATAGACATGACAGTAGGAATGAAGGAAAGTGTTTAAACATGAGATTTACCTAAAAATAAAACTGAAGTCCTAGCCAGGTAGTTCAGTTGGTTGGAGTGTCATTTCAATGCACCAAGGTTGTGGGTTCCATCCCCTGTCAAGGCACATGCAAGAGTTAACCAATGAATGCATAAATAAGTGAAACAACAAATTGCCGTTTCACTCTGTCTCTGTCTCTCTCCCTCTCTTCCTTCCTCTCTCTCTAAAATCAATAAATTAAAAAAGTTTAAAAACTGATACCACAAGAATATGTTTCAACCTAGAATTAGAAGACCATACTATAAAAAGGGGAAAGGGACAGAGCATGTAAGCTTGCTGACATGCATGAAGTACCTAAATTAGTAGGATTAAAGGCACCTATATAATGAGTTGAATTGTGTTCCCCAAAAGGTACATTGAAGTCTCAACCCCCAGGATGTCAAAATGTGCCCTTTAAGGAAATAATGTTTCTAGAGGGATAATCACGTAAAAATTAGGCAATTAAGGTGGGCTCTAATCCAATGACTGCTGTCCCATTAGGAAGGGAGTCTGAACACAGAGATAGAAATGCACAGAGGGAAAACTTCAAAGACACAGAGAGAAGTGGGCCAACATATGATTTGCACCAGTAGGATTAGCTCTAGTCCTTTATCTCCTATGGAGCAAATTCTCATCCCTTTAATTCACCGAACCAAATCTTCAAACTGCCCCTGACAACAGGGCATCCAGCCTCGGGATGCAAGCTCTGTTACTTTACATTTCTCTTCCTTATGGAAAGCATATTTCTACCTGTCTGTAGCAGAGAAAATGGATCAAAGAATAAATATTTGACCCTCTTTCGACTAGATGTCTACAAATAGAAATCTCTGGGCTACTTTTTTTATTTTTTAATTCAAATAAGTAGATAGGAAGAAGTAAATGGAGAAAGAGGAGAAAGGATACTTGTAGTGTTTAAGGAATTATGTCCTCTGAAAGGAATAAAAAAAAAAAAGAGAAAACCCATTTTTATATTTCCTAGCTATTTCAGAAAAGAAATAGCACACAAATTAATCATCCATTAGGCCTCGTGAACATGCATACTTTACACCTATGTGTTTAAGAACAGGTCTTAAATAGTTTCAGTATTTTAATTTTCTATTACCTTAAATTTTTAATACTAAGAGATAAATGGATAGATGAATGAATGGATTGATATGTAGATACATAGATAAAGAAAGGGAAAGAGAGAGACATGTAGATTATAGGTGGATAGATACATAGATATAAATATATAGTCTTTGAAAGCATTTTTACTTCTACAGCACATCCATAGGTAATGTTCATACATTAAAAATCCAGAGTATGACTCTAACAATTTTTACAAGTGATTACCTATTGTACACATCTCACATTGTGCTTTATATAATAGCCCCTGTTAGTTTAACTTCCCATTTACCAGTGGCCCCTGAAGAGTGGGAATAGTATGGAGACTGTCAAATGAGATTATAACCCAAGTCCACTTTCTCCTCGGTTGTCACTTCATTATTTTCATACTATTGCTAACTGTTATCTTCAATCATGTTACATTAACTGTTCTTTGTCCTGCAAAAATGTATATAAGGCTTAGCAGCATACGTTATAACAATAAAAAATGACCTGACTGAAACACAGGCAAGACTCCTCACCAAAGAATATGTGCAGATGGTAAATAAGTATATGAAAATATGCTCTACATCATATATTACAAAAATGCAAATTAAAACAAAATGGCATAATGCTACACCCTATTAGAACAGCCAACATCCAGAACACTGCCAACAGAAATTCTGATAAGGATGTAGAACAACAAAAATTCTCATACTGGGCTGGCAGGAATACAAAATGTCTCAACCAGTTTGGAAGATAGTCCAACTATTTCTTACAAAACTACACATGCTTTTACCCTACAATCCATGAGTTGTGTAGTTACCCAAAAAGGTTGAAATAAGAAGTTACGCACAAAAACCTGCACATGGATGTTGATTGTAACTTTATTCATAGTTGTGAAAATGCATAAACAACCAAGATGTCCTTCAGTGAGTAAATAGATAAACTGTGATACAGCCAGACAATGGAATGTTGCTTAGCACTAAAAAGGAAATGAGCTTGGTAGAAAAAGACATGGAGGAACCTTCAATGTATATATTACTAAGTGACATAAGTCAGCCTGAAAAGGCTACATACTATTTGATTCCAACTACATGACAGTCTAAAAAATAACAAGACAAAACTATGGAAACTAAAAAGATCAGTGGTTGCCAGGAGTTGGCGGAAGCTGGGAATGAAAAGGCAGAGCCCAGGGGATTTCAGAGCAGGGTAACTAATCTGTATGTTACTACAATAGTAGATACATGTCATTATTCATTTACTAAAACCTATAGAAAGTACACCAAGAAAGAACCCTACCGTATTCCAGGAAATTTGGGTGATAATGATATATCTATGTTGGTCCATTATTTATAACAAACGCACCCCTCTGGTGGAGGGTATTGATAATGATAGACACTATGCATGGGTGTGGGAAATGGGTATAGGGAACACTCTATGCTCCACTCAATTTCGTTTTGAATCTAAAATTGCTCTAAAAAACAAAGCCTATTTTCATCATGTATTAAAGTCATCATTTTAAACTTTTTTTTGTTTCATAATACTATTAATGATTATATAAAAGTTTTCAGGAAAATCTCATCATTCTCTTAAAATCATGATCTTCTGCTGAGCTACATTTGTTCTCAAGTGAGAAGTAAATGCATATTTATTGTAAAACGGGGAGACTTATTTTGAAAGACTCATTTAGGTTTTAGGCAAAGGAGAGCAATATGTCAACAATATGAGGGAAGTGGAAGATGAATTCTCCTAGGGAGAATTGTGAAGTGGAGGAGCCTGCCAATGTTACAGATACTGGAAAAATGTCATACTTTCCAGGATTTGCCTTGAGTTAATTCCACAGAGGGAGATGCCAGAAATTTGAAAGAACTAAATATCACGATTCATTGTAACAACATAAAAATTCACCAGAAAAGCTCAAGGAAGGTTTAGTCCAAATTCCAGCTGGATTTATAAATTCCCAAGGTAAAAAGTGCTATTGTATTTTCTTGCCCACAAAGGATAATATGAACCTGAGGGAGCATGAGTCATGTACATGTCTGTGAAACTTGCATTGCTGGCCATCTTGGAAAGGCCAGTCATGGCCCGCTAGGCAAACCAGGGATGTCATGTACAAGCATTTCTAAGAAGATGCAATTTGGAATAAAGGTTAAGTGTGACCATGAGATTGAAAGCTTAAGGATGAAACACAGAAGACAGAGTCATAATCAGAAGAGAAGCTCTAAGGAGGAAACACAGCAGCAACAAGAAGTGCAAAAAGTAAGGAAGACCATTGCAGGAGCTATTATTACAAGATATGCCACATATCCTAAGTTTCTCTTTTGTCCTATTCAAGTTTTTCTCTGTCTGTCTCTCCTCCCTACCCCTCTTATCACCATCTAAATATTCCAAAATGTGATATGCTGTAAGAATACCTTTCATGAAGGGGAACCCAAAAAACCTGAAATTATCTTCTGGAGGGCAGGCCCCTTTTAGTACAGACTCCCTCCACTAGGTGAGTTTTGGAACTCACCTGTATCAGTGTACCAGCTGGCATTGTTGTGAAAGGCGGCATTCGGCTTCAGTGAATTTTTTTGAAGACTCTTTCAATGCATTTGCCCATTTCATGTTGGGTGATTTACAAGCACACCTGCCCAAACCGCACTGGGTGTTCAGCAATTTTTGACCAAAATACCATGCCACACCCTCCTTATTCACCAGATCTTGCCCTGAACAACTTATTTTTGGTTTCCCCAAAAAGCCCTCAAAGTGAAATGTTTTGTCATTGTGGAAGAGGTGAAACAACCAAACAACCCAAAATATAGCAAAAGCTCTAAAAGTCATCAAAATCAGTAAGTCCAAAGACTGTTTTGAGCAGTGGAAAACAAAACATCTCAAAAGGTGTATTGCATCAAATGGAGAGTACTTTGAAGGTGACTGAAGTTTAAACATGGAAGAATAAATACACATTTTGTAATAAATAAAAAGGAGGAACCATGATTTTCCATTGCTTTTTAAAAATATTTTATTTATTATTTTTAGAGAGAGGGGAAGGGAAAGAGGCAGAGAGGGAGAGAAACATCAATGTATGGTTGCCTTTCACCTGCCTCCAACTATAGACCTGGCTGGAGACCTAGCTTGCAACCTGGTTATGTGACCTGACTGGGAATTGAACCAGCAACCTTTGGATTCATAGGCTGGTTCTTTATCCACTGTGCCACCAGCCAGGGCTTCCAATGCTTATCACTTAACATGTAATAATTATGTAAGCTATTGGCATAGTTCACATTTTTTGTATTAACTCTTCAAAATCCAGTATGTACTTTAAAAATGGGTAAAAACATATATGGGTATAAATGTATTTTTCCATGTGTTTGGTAATATTGCAATTCATATTACTTAAAAGAATAATTCTTTAAATAAATTAATATAGGCATTTTGAAATAATGAAAAGAAAACTTTGCATTAATATGATTTGAGAAGCTGACAAAAGGCAGTAATTTAATAGTGAATTGTCTGGATGTGAAAGGGGAAAAAAAAGGTACACATTGGTCATTACAGAATAGACAGGGGGATATTAAGAAGAACAATAACATAGAGAAGCCGAAGAACTTATATGCATGACTCATGGATATGAACTAAGGGTGGCATTGCTGGAGGGAATGGGGTACTGGGTAAAGAGGGGCAAAAGGGGGAAAATTGGGGCAACTGTAATAGCAAAATAAATAAAATATATTAAATCTCAAAAAATGTTAAAATATAGATATATTAAAAATAATTTTTTTATTATTTCCAGAGAGGGGAAGGGAGAGAGGCAGAGAGGGAAAGAAACATCCATGTGTGGTTGCCTTTCACCTGCCTCCAGCTACGGACCTGGCTGGAGACCTGGTTTGCAACCTGGTTATGTGCCCTGTCTGGGAATCAAACCAGCGACCTTTGGGTTCACAGGTCAGCACTTTATCCACTGTGCCACCAGCCAGGGCCACCACTGCTTTTATAAGCATTTACTCTTCCTCTGGGTAGTAGACAGCTGGTCCAGGTTTGATAGTGGAATTATATTTGAAATTTCATGTAGACCTTCATAATTCCACTTATGTAGCCTTTTCCTTTGATTTTTTTAAAGTTTCTAGTAAATTTCAGTTATTTGTCACTATCCATGAAAGAGTGAGAACATTATTTTTAAGGGCCACGCATTCATGCAACGATGAACCCTGCCTGAAATTCAGCACCTACAAAGAATTTTATGTTTTTACCTAATATTACAGGTGCCAACCCCTAACTTCTAGGAGATTTATTTTTCTCTCTCTCCCTCCACACTGTTCCCTTACCATTATTGGCTAACATACTTTCAGGATTACTTTATAATTTAGCTATTAGTTTCAGCTAAACTGGTTTATGATCAGATAGATTTATATTCCCTAGCTTAAGAAATAGAATAATAACAATAACAAAACTATATTTGTCTAATGTACATCTTTACTTATCTGTCATCCCACAGATGGACTGGTGCTGCCCTATCCACCATGATAGCTCTGGGTACATGTGCCAATTATATTTACATTAATTAAAATAAAATAAATCATTCAGTTCCTCAGACACACTTGCCACATTTTGAAAAACTCAATAGTCACATGAGGTGTTTCCCACAGGAATCAGTTAAGTAAAACAACGTAAGCAGATCACATGGGATCATAGGAAATGGTGAAACCTGAGTTCACTTGGAGTATGTCTATTCCGCTGAAAGCACATATAAATGATTTTAAAGATAATCTTACTCTTCTGGACAGAAAATGTAGAAACACACATCTTAGAATTTAAGTCTCTTATTCAACTTGTATTATGGCAGAGAATAAATTATGATAAGGTAGATTTACAGAGGTTGGAGAAGTCAGATCCTGTTATTCAATTTGTAGTTGAAATTAATCTGAAATAAAAATTGTATCTCCTAAACAGAATTATATATTTTAAGTAACACTGGAATATTTTAAAGAAATTGCATAGATGAAACAGTTTAGTTAAATGAAGATAAAAGCTGCTTCCTAGAAATTAGATACAATGGAATTCAGTACAGGAGGGAGAATTGAGAGTGCAATCAAAGAATTCAACTACTATTACAGAGAACACAAATTTTTAAAAATTAGGTGTACTTATTTATTTATTTATTTATTTTTGATATTTCAGTGGCTTCGCTCACAAACAAGAGAAAACTACTTTCTGTCCTAGGAAGGATGTCACTTTCTACATGGCATAAGAAAAACATAAATTAATACATTTAGTAATATAATTGAACTGGTAAGTATTACTTTAGTATTCTTCTGCTTTTACATCCTGTCTCAATTAATAAGAAAATGTGTTCTCACTATTTATACATGATTGTGCACAAACCACCTGAAAAGAATTTGGAGATAGGTAAGAACACACAACCTGTAATGAAAAATAACTTCAAGTCCAGAAATAAACCACAGAAGATTGGGAATTAGGGTTAATAAGCCATAAAGAGCAGGGTCAGACTAAAAACAGTGTTTTATGGTTTAAACCCCAATTTAATATTAGCTCCGTGTGTGAATAAGTTATTCTGTGAATTTTCCAATGCTTTTTAACCTATATTCATATTTGTAAATACCTTCTTTGTTTTCTGAGAATCATATCATGAGGATTGTAGAAATAACATTTCCCAGGAACCTAAAGGGAAAGCCAGGGAGAGAGGGGAGCAATATTTTACTTTCTTTATCTATTTACCTATTTTGCTTCAATAAAATTAATATATATAGTAGAAATTACTATTTTTAATAATAAGGAATGCATTATCAAAATGAAATTTTATATTTCAGTTCAGCTCAGCATTATTATTTATCTACATATACCCACTACTGTACATTAAATGTTTGTTTTACCACTCTTATATTTTTAATATAAGCTTTCAGATAATATTATTTTCTTATAGACCATTTACATTCTAAATCTGTTTTTAACTATTTTCACATTTTTTATTTTCTAAAATTAATAAATATTAGTGGTGCAGCAAACTAGCCTATATCTTACAAGGTGAAAGTGTAACTGCATTTGCTTCTTCTCAAAAAATAAAAAACATAACCAGTACATTTGTATCTTAAATTTTCATACTTTCATACCACAACGTGTTGGGTTTTAACTTCTTACAAAGGTTCATAAAATAAAACTTTCTATGATACTAAAACATGCACAATTTTATACCTACAACTTAGAAGGTCCTCTGAGCAGAGAAATAGGCTATTTGAGTGTCAAAATTGCTGCTCACAAACTGAACAACATTCTAAATTAATGCCACAGTTAGATGCATGAAAATATTTTTTAAAGACATTACAAGTTTGAGACACATTGTAAGTTAAGCCTAATGGTGTTGAGAAGTGATGCGATTTCATGTTTGTGTCAAATAACATTTTATGGCACAAAGATTCAAGGACATAAGCTCACAAAGGAGCAAGAGAATTCCACAAGTTTTTAAAATATTATCTCACTTCCTCATTAAGATGAATAGTTTTATGCCAAAAATAGAAATCTATATTGTTTGGATGAAATCATTGAAAGTTTATTTATTAAATTAAAATTTTATATTAATAACTTACTATTTGGTTAATTAGAGATGCTACAGCATGTAAAAACTTTAATGCAGTGATTTTTCAACCTTTTTTTTCATCTCATGGCACAAAATAGAAACTAATTACTAAAATTCTGCATTACACCAAAAAAATATTTTTAATGATTTTACATAAATAGCTGTAGTTTTTATTAATTTCTAAAAAAAAAAAAACAATAGTAATTGGCTACACTTGTTGCTCTAAAATGACTTTTTAATTTTTTAATTTTATTGTTAAATTATGGTTGATTGATTTTTTTCCTGTTGCTCTCTCCTGCCCCGCCCACCACCCCCACCCCTACAGTCAATCCCTACCCTATTGTTCATGTCCATAGGTCTTTCATACTTGTTCCTTGACTAGACCCTTCCCCTCCTTTCCCCCATTCTCCCACTCACCTCTCTACTCTGATTGCTATCAGTTTGTTCCTTATTTCATGTCTCTGGTTCTGCTTTGCTTGTTTGTTTGATTAGATTCCACTTACAGGTAAGACTGTATGGTATTTGTCTCAGCAGAAAGCAAGAAGGAACTTCTACCCTTCACAGCAGCATGGATGAACTGGAGAGTATTATACAAAATGACATTTAAAAAATCAAGTGCCTGTGCTTGTATGTAAGGATTTCTGGCACCAAGACTTAACTATTCAAATGCAATCTTATTATTAAATGTAATCAATAAGATGCAATTCTATTATATGACCTATATATTTATGGCTCAAAACAGGACAGTCACACAAGATGGCTATTATTGTGTTGGCTATTGTCAATTTTTATTTGACAGTCTAAGGGAAAACACATCAGTGTTCCTAACTAAATAGTCTGGCATTAGTGTTTTAAAAATTCTTGCAGCACACTAGTTGACAATCGCTGTTCTAATGAATAATCAGTGAACCAGCTATAAAATAAGTTTGTCCTTGATTAAATTAATTGAAGCCTTCCTATTATTTACAAAATCAAATTACCTATGTGTGTTCTCTTTTTATTGACTCCATAGCTTGTCTTCAGAATTTCATGTAATTGAAATAATACAGTATGTAGCCTTTTCAAATTGACTTCTTTCCCCTGGTAATATACTTTGGAGGTTTTTCCATGTCTTTCCACAGCTTGATAACTCATTTTTTCTTTAGTGCTGAATAATATTCCATTGTGTGGATATGCCACAGTTTATGTATTCACCTACTGGAAAACATCTTTGTGTCACAGTTTGGCAACTACCAATAAAGCTGCTATAAACATATGTGTGCAGGTTTTTGCATGAACATAACATATTCAACTTCTTTGGGTAAATACCAAGGAGTATGAGTGCTGAATAGCATGAAAGAATATGTTTACTTATATAAGGAACTATCCAGCCCTGGCTGATAGCAGAGTGGATAAGGCTCCAGCCTAAGAACCCAAAGGTCACTGGTTCGATTCCCCAGCCAGGGCACATAACCAGGTTGCAAGCCAGGTCTCCAGCCAGGTCTGTGAATAGAAGCAGGTGAAAGGTAACTATACATTGATGTTGCTCTCTCTCTCTACCTCTCTCCCTGGAAATAATAAATAAAATTTAAATTTTTTTATTTATTTATTAAAAAATAGACTGTCCAACTTCCTTTGAAAGATGATATACCATTTTTCATTCCCACCAGAAATGAATAAGATTTCCTTTTGCCACACATGCTCACCAGCATTTGATGCCATCAGTGTTTCAAATTTTGGCCATTCTAAAAGGTATGTTATTGTATCTCATTGTTATTTTAATTTGCATTTCTTAATTGCATATGTTATGAAATATCTTTTATATGTTTTTGGTTTTTTTGTTATGTTTTGTTTCGTTTTGTTTTGTTTGCTACTTACATATCATCCAAGGCAAAGTGTTTATTTTCTTAATGTTAAGGTTTAACAGTTTTTGTATTTTGGGAGTAACAGTCTTTTATCTAATATATCTTGCAGATATTTACTCTGTGCCTATTTCTTTGTTTTCGTGTAAGTACTTTTTAATACAGTAAAACAATGCAGAAATTAAGCCTTTAAAT
Organism: Noctilio leporinus; assembly: GCA_004026585.1. Classification (NCBI taxonomy): domain Eukaryota; kingdom Metazoa; phylum Chordata; class Mammalia; order Chiroptera; family Noctilionidae; genus Noctilio; species Noctilio leporinus. The sequence goes on along the minus strand of PVIW01000886.1, from coordinate 138,955 downwards.
ATTGGAAAGGAATAGATCATCATTATAACTTGTGACATACAACAGTCTATAGAAAACACAATATACAAGTAGAAAAATTATCAGATGTTATAAGATATTGAAACTTTAAAACTCTGAAGTTTATTTTTTGAAGACATGGAGGAGAAAGTTGTTTTTAAATGCAATAAAAGCCTATAAAAATATAGTAATAAATATTTTTGAAATGCTCAAGAAAAATAAGTAAACATTTTAAAAGATAAGTGAAGTTCCTGATTTATCAATCAAGGCTAATGAAAGCAACAATTCTTCCAAAGGAAAGGGAAACAAAAGTTAAAAAGTACTATTACTTGTCTGATATCAAAATATGCTAATAGCAATACTAAATAAAACCATATGATATTGGTGTTAGAAGATTACATACACACACACACACACACATCTGTGTTTCAATATGGTTACCTCGTCTACATATATATGTAACCATATTGAAAACAGATGTGTGTGTGTGTGTGTGTGTGTGTGTGTGTGTGTATATTGCAGAACCCTTCTAAATTCCCTAGTTGATGGCTATATATAGAATCAATGTGGGAATAAGATAATATCTTACTCTTACTATGTTGCTAATAACTATAAAATACTGTAATATTCCCTGTTGGCAAATATGTAGTGAAATTATTATTCTTTATACAGTAATGTTGAGAGGATAAATTAATACAATTACATGAAGGCTAAGTTTGCCTTTTCCTCAACAATTAAATACACAGCCAGTTCTAGTTCAAGATGACAAATAGTCATCATATTTCCTTTTCTTGCTTGCTAAACATCACTGGTATCAAAAGAAGGAGATGTCTTTAAAAAGAACAAATTCACTAAAGCATTAAAAATAATAAAATATATTTCAGCAATCAAACATGAACTTCAGTGGGTTAAATGATTACAGGAACGAAATTTATTGTTAACTCAGAGCTCAAGTGGATAGAGCACTGAGTTTTTAAAGAAAAAGTTGATAGAACCCCTCCTGGAACACCTTGATTCAAAGTGATCTGAATTGGCTAAACTGGCTACAGGTTCGATGAGAGATTTATCCCTCACTGGGCCCAAACACACATAATGACTACTCACAATCCTGAATTTTTACTGTTAACATTCATCCAAGAGTTGAAGTCACAGGAATTACTTGTAAAGAAATAAAGCCAACTATCAAGAGTGAGGGAGTTGAGGCTGGGACTCCCAGAATTGGGGTTGATGTCCCATCCAAGCTTGACATTTGGAGCTCAAAGTTCATCCTCTTGGATTTATTATGACCTGTCAAAAATATAACCTGTCAAAAGATTAGCATGCGCTCACAGAAAAAGCTCTTCCTTCAAAAATCAGTCTGATAATTGTGGAAGAAACCAGTGCCTAATGTTTAATTAGACAAGTCTCTCTTTACAAATACCATCGAGCATCACCAGGCAATTGAGGAAAACCAACAGCAGAAGTATCAATGATCAATGCAAACAATAGAAAAATTATCCCCAGAATAAATATGTTACTGAAAAGAACACAAGAACAACAATAATAAAAATCTACTTAGAATTTGCAGAAAGATTTTAAAATATTGCAGTCAGTGAGGAAGTAAGGATATGAAAAGCAGCCAGCCAGAAAAGAAAGAAGACAAAGATATGTGGTAGTCATATTATTATAGGCTCAAAATATTTCTGGAATTCTTCCCTGAGACTGTATTGAATTCTTTCAGGTCTGTTTGCCACCCACTAATGTCAGCCTTGGCCTTCCTTTGTGAGTTGTTTTGGGCATAGAATGTGATGAGCAGAATTGACAAACCAAATTGAAAAGGAAGCCTGGATAGATATTGTATGAATTGACCATTGTTCTTCGCCTACTGTTATGAAAAACAGTTGGTCCCAGATAATGGGGTGCATCTCTGTTTAGAGGCCCAAAGGGGAAAAGAGGCATGGGACAGAGCCAGAGCCAGTATGAAGTATTGGCCAAAACCAAGTTCCTGCAGTGGGAGGAAGCCACTAAGATTTTAGAGCCTTTCATTACCACAGCAGTAAATGGAGAAAGTTTGCCAACATAAACATTTCAACAAAGATTGAGAGAAAAAGCAAATTCCCCAGAAAATAGAGCCAAAAGACGAGCAGATAAAAATGACAAGAAACAAAAAGCTAGGAATCATGGAAATTCCTTCAGAATGCCAATACAACCTAATAAGACACTAAAGCAAATGGGGGTTGATGCAATAAAGAACATGGCTAAGGCTGAAGAAAGATGCAAGTTTTCAAATAATAAAAATCACAAAATAGCAAATAGGATTTTTTTAATATATACATTTTCATGAAGTTTCAAGAGAAAACTGAAGAATATAAAATCTTACAGAGAGAAAAAAATAATTGCAGGAAACAAAATTATGATCAAAACAGCTTTTTAATATCAGACACTGGAAGCCAATGAGCTAAGTCTTCCAGTTTTAAGAGAAACAATTTTTAATATAGAATTAAATGCCAAAACAAATAACAATGATACTTAGGGAAATAATATAGAAAACAAACCAACAAACAGTGAGACACCAGATCCTGGATATAGTGAACCTGTATCCAAGAGTATAACAAAAAGAACTTGGACTATGACTATTATAAAGGAGGCTTATAAATATTTTGATATATACTAAATCATTTAACAAATTATTATACTTAATACCTGACAGCTATTAATAATAGGATGACAATATGTTTTCTTTCACTTGATTTTCTTTCAAGGAAAGTCAATTAGCAGTATTAGAGAAAAACTATTGTACAAGAAAAGTATGGTCTAAATATAAATTTTAAAATTGTATGCTTTGCAAAATGTATTGTGCTGTAAAAGGAATAATCCATTCATTTGTATACTTAAAACATACATTTAGCATGGGATTAGTTATTGATTGTATTTTATTCTCTATAAATTCAAAGTACTTTTTCCTAAAGTAAATAATATTTATTAAAACTATAATTGTTAAAGAACCAGATATATGAATACAGTGAATAGACCTTCAGTGGGCAGGGGGAAGGGGGGCAGGGGGAGAGGGGAGGAAGAGGCAAAGAAGGGGAGCAGTTTAGTCAAGAACCTAGTATGGAAGAACCATGGACATGGAAAACAAGTGGGATTGACTTTGTGGGGGAATGGGTGGGTGGGGAAGAGAACGGAGTGGAGTAAAAAGGGGATGGATGTAATACAACAATAAAACTAAATTTAAAAAAAAACTATAATTGTTTATTGTCTCTTTATATTTTCCTTTTTAAATTATTGTAAAATAATTCAGACAAACAAAATTTAAAAACAATCATGTAACACTTCTATACTCGTTATTTAACTTAAAAAACATTTCTTAAAAATTTAGGCTACCTATATATAAGTCTTTCCAAGCTCCTTCCTCTTTGCCAGATTTTCAGAAGCCAATACCACTGCTTAGTGTTTACCATTTTTGCATGCTTTTCCAATGTAATACCTATGTATAATTTCTATAAACAATATGTCATATACAGGTTATACTTCATATAAATTATTCAACACTGTACTATCAATATATAAGCTATTTTCTATCCCATATTGTTTTCAGTTACATATGTTGATACTTACAGATTAGGCTCATCCATTTTAGTAGCTACTAACACCCTTTACATTTCCAAAACATTAAGAGGTTGAGAACAACTTGAATAGTTTCTTAGAAGAACATATAAGGATATCTAGGAATTACTATATATCTACGAAAAGAATTGCTACATCATAGACCACACACATCTTCAAATTTATCAGGAAGCACTTAATATTTGTCTAGAAAAGTTACTTAATTTACACATCACCCACCATATCTATTTTCCACATCTTTATTCATATTCAACATGGGTAGAATTTTTTATTTTTGCCAATCTAATGTGTGTGAAGCTATATATATATGTATATATATATATACATATACAACACATACACACATACACACACACAGTATATGTATATATAATGTATAAATTGATAGTTTGTGCTCATCATATTGAGCATTTATCTTATATTTATCTGCCACTGAAGTTTTTCCTTTCTTTGAATATTAAAAAAATATTTGTAACTAAAAAATTGTTAAAAACATAGACATTTACCAGTAGAGATGATTAAATAAATTGTAACAATTATAAAATACTATGAAGTTGTTAATAAGAATAAGATAAAACTTAAGTCCTGGCAGGAACATATTGACTAGACATAGTGACACTAAAAAATGAAGGCCCAATATATTATGAAGACTGTGAACTCATTTAAGTATGTATACATATACATATGTAAATGTTAGGAAAAGTTTTGGAAGGATATGTTCCACATATAAGTAGTGCTATCTATTCACAAGAGAAATTCAATTAGATAGTTAGAAATGGCCTTTTAATCTTTACATTATTTTATTTGAAATATATAGAGGATGTGATTAAGCATCACATTTAAAATCATAACTAGTTAGGATAAAGAGAAATAATTTATTGGGTAACATTTGCTAATAAGATTATATTGGTTTCAAGTGTAAAATTCTATATATATATATGGTCTGTATATCACATAGTGTGTTCACCCCCCAACGTCAGGCTTCCTTCCATTATCATATATTTGACACCCTTTACCTTATTCTATCTACTTTCTCAAACCTCCATTTTGCTCTGATAGCCAAGGTAAAAGAAGGAAAAACTTCAACTTTTCTTTTTAGTTGCTCTATATTCACATTCTTATATACATCAGTGTTGGAAGTTAACTGTGTGACTATGTAGTGGAATTGTAGACAACAGGATAAGGAACAAATGTATATAGCCAGTGCTATATAATTGTTCAACTCACAATTAGTCTCAGAGGTTCAAATACAGAAACAATGTTATAAGACAAACACCCAGATAAACTTTTATATATAGCTATAATATAATAAAAATATATTCAGATTTCCTTATTAGAATCTCTCTCATTTATTCAAGAAAAAGTATTAGCTGGCCAATATTCTTGGATGCTGCTACTATTATACTTGTGTGTTTTAAGTTCTCCAAACTCCTGAGGTTATGTTTACATACTAAATATGCATCTTTATTGATAGAAACTTAGTCCCTTATAAAAACAAATAAAGCACATTATTTCCATAATCATTACTATTGCAGTGTTGGCATCTGTCTTAATTGAACCTCTTCTTATATGATCATCTTGCCCAAGTTCACATGCCTAGTGAGATGACACAACATATTTAAAGCCAACTAATTTGGTTGCAAAATCTTATTCCTGAATCTTTCACATCATGTACCTGGGACATACATCACCTCTTTGTGACCAACAGTTTATGAAACTAACGGCAAGTAGTAAGTGTGCATGTAGTAAGTAAATATATCCCTCTCTATGAAATTTCAGGAGAGACATGTATAATATTTAATAATGGTACTTATTTTAAAAATATTATTTAATAATGCTATAATATTAAATACACTTTTATTAGTTTGTCAATATAACTATTATATTGCCTGTGGTTGGGAGAAGATATCTCTCTTGTCTTTGATTATGAGGTAAAACAAAAGGAATAATTTTCTCCTCAGTTTCTATGTTTCTGAACATGCCATTTGTAAAGCATAAGATATCTATTACCCATCAGGCACTATTTCTAAGCACTCTGTGTGTTAACATATTAAAAATTCCCACAAACTACAATAAAGTAGGTATTATATTTTCCCCTTTCAGGTAAGGAAATGTAACCTTGTCCCTAGTCACATGGCTGGTCAATTATAGAGCAGGAATTCAAAAACAAGTGATATGTGCTAGTCTTGTCCTTTCAGCCTGAACTATAATCTTTATAACAAAAGCAGTGACTGAATCATATGCTCTATTTATATATTATCAAGAATGTTACTTACTCTTCAGGAAGTTGCTGCTTGTTTCTTCTTTTCCAATGGATTCTCCAGGGGGTGGTTATCACTGCCTCCAAGAATTTCTTTCCTAACAGTCAGCTAGGGATTTGCGCACCCTGCGGGAAGACCGCTTACTCTGTGAGATTTCCCAGCAGCTTCAGTAGGAAAGGTAGTAGGTAATTTGCATTTTAGAATGAGACTTTGTGGAAAAAAATATTTTTCCCCCCATTCCCTATTCCTTCAAAAGAAAACATGATGGAAAAAGCTGACCTTTCCCCAACATAAAACTTGGCAAACCACTAGCCAGTTCAACGTCAACATTTTCTTTAAAACATTTTCAGGAAATACATCCACTTAAATCCTATTTCTGGTATTATTATGTAAGGGTCAGCTGAAGATGGTGCTGTCTAGTTAAGGTAACACTCATATTGTATGTAAACTGTGCTTAAAGGGATGTTATTAAAGTCCACAATTTCCTTAGCAGTTCCCCCTGCACGCAGTCCAGAAATTATGGTTGCTCTAAAATCGCACTCCTTCAACATGATGGTTGCTCTCAGAATTTAATATTTTATATCTGAAACAATGATGTTAAATCATAACCTTAGAAACATAGTTTTTCAAAATTAATAAGAAGTATGTGAAATAAGAAGAGACGACGTTATTGCCAATTCATTGTGTGCACCCTGTACAGCTATTTTTATTTTAGAGTTTATATTATAGTCTATTCTCTCTACTTCTAACACCAAGTAGAAAGATTTCCATGTAAAGAAGAGAAGTTGAATATATATGGTAATACATTGGCCAAAATTATATTTGTACTTGGGCAGAAAATCATTTCATTTCATAGCAGTAGGAGCATAGAGAGCAAAAAATGGTGACAAAACCCATGATTACAATGCAACAAAACTGTACTTTTAGGAATTATTAGAAAGTGAATATGTTAGCAGTGGAGTTAAACCTCGGTTTTTGAGTTTAGCTGAGAAAGAATTCAGAGCCAAGCACTCTAAATAAACAAGAAGTTTATTTAGACTGTCACAGGGGTAGACAAAGTGAGCCAATGGCAGCAGAGACTAGGAAACAAGGGGCAGAGCCAAAATGAGGGCTCTGAGACCTGGGGAAAAGAAAGCAAAGGCACCCACCCTCAAGAGATGGTGCAATGTCCTCTGGAGCAGGAATTTTTAGCCTTTTCCATTTCATGGCACCCATACAGTAATGACTAAAAATTCTGCCGCACGCTAAAAACATGTTATTTTTTTCCAATCTGACAAAAATTAGGTATAATTATGATTCATTCACACTGAACAGCTAATGTTGTGCTGGCTGTTGTCATTTTTTTTTCCTTGACAATCTAAGGGAAAATAGGTCAGGGTCAGTGCCCCCTAATTAAATAGTCAGGTATTGCATATTTTAAAAATTCTTGTGGCACACCAGTGTCCCTCTGCAGTACAGTGGTTTGTTGAAAATCCTCACTCTAGAGAGGAAGAGAGAAAGTACCCTGGGTCTCTCATCTTAAGGTTTTTTACCTGTTTTCCGAAGATGGGGGTGTTAGGGGAGGTGTCAGGGAAGCATGACAATAGAGTATTCATTAGCTTTCCAGGTGTGTCCTTTTAGGATTGTGGTCTCTACTGACTGGCACCCTGGTAAGGCGTCACTCACTGGTCATTGCATCTGATTGTGTTTCAGCGTTGATGTCTCTTCCTCTGGTTTTTCTGTTTCTCAGGGCCTGGAGCTGAAGCACAACTGAGGCCTAAATGTCATCTCTAATTTGACTAAAACTCTGTCTCTATAGTCAACAGCCTGAGGCCTTTTTCCTAGGATATTTGGTGCTGATCAGAACTTCATTGCCCTGAGGGCTCAATGCTTGAGGAAGAGGTCAAGCAAGGGCTTGGATGGGAGCTGAAGCTATTCTCTGGCCCCTTGTTCCTCCTCTAACGGGGTCTAAACTGTGTGACTGACAATAGGAAAGGTCAGGAGGTCTAAACCATGTGACTAACAAAATGCTAGTGGAAAAAAGGTCAGGTTGGGAACAAGACTATCACCTATAATACTTGTTTTCTCTAGTTTTGCCTGTTGCTAGGCACCCAGGACTTTCACCCTGATGACAGTTCATAGATATCTGGCCTATTGTTCCTGGTCTGCTCTTGTCTATCTAACTGTCCACTCAAGCAATTGCATACCAACATTTATTTCTTTTCTGTTTATAAGATTATAATTTTCTGCTCAAACTGAGCTGTCAGAGAAAAAATATTTTTATTAAAACAGAGTGATTCTTGGAAGCATTTCATTCCTAATAGAATCTGCTACCTTAATTTATTTTATAATTTTCTTAATTAACCCATCTTTCTTAACCAGGAATTTTAGACAGATAAGTGGATTTAGACTCAGGATACACAACAGATGATAGTTGATTTGCTCTATGGGGAGTTACCTTGTGTTCCATCACAGACAGCTCACTAATTCACAGAGATTCAGTGGCCAATGCCATATAAAAGCAATTTCTGTTTAGTAAGGGCAAGGACACTATGTGGCTATATAATGGGACACTGACTTTAAATTCAACCACTTTACATGCTAGAGTTTCATATAGGGCAATGTGTCATCTATCTGGTTGGAAAATAATAATCCCACATTCATTGGGATGCTGGAGCAGCAATCCGTTGGTTTTGAAGGTATAAAAAAAGGCCATAGCGAAAGTGTTAATTGGGTTTCTCACCTTTCCAATGCAATAAAAACACTCAAACTTCAGGTTTTTAACCATCATCTATATTAGAAAGAATACTTGAAGAATGCAGCTATACTTTAAACATGTGATGAGTCATATTGATAGTAAGATTTTCATCTAAATAAAAAATAATGGTATAGAACATGGTTCAGACAGCACCTTTGTTATTAAAGAATCTTAGTTTTACAATTCCAAAATTGATATGATCACTATGATAATGATAATGCCAAAGATAACTATGCATGGAGATAATTTCCAGATTATCATTTGAAAAAGCCTTCCTGGATTCCACTATAATCTTCCAAGGTAGGCATATCCACCTCCCCTCTTATTTAATATCTCTTCTTCCCTTTCCCTAAAACAACTCCTCTTCCAGACTTCTCTGTGTCAATTAAAGATGCCATCTACTCACTTACACTTTCCTTCTTTCTCTTATCTCCTAGATAAAATTAGCCAGCATATCTTTTTGAGCCTCAGTGTCTGATGTGCATTGACTGTATCCCTTCCTCTCTTTCCTCTTTCTGGCTCTCTTGTCTTTAATTCTAAAGAAAAAAAAAATCCTAAAATTTAAATTGTGTTTCTATAATCTAACTCTGTAGGTAAAATGCTGGTACCAGAGGTAGAAAGTAGCATAGGCTTTTCAGTGATTCAAGTAGAGTACGTTGTGTAGACCACTGAAACTATTGAACCTGATATCATAACAGGAACAGAAGTCAGGAAGGAGTCAAACAAGATTCTCCGTTCATTTCTATCATATTTTGACCACTATTCTTTTGCACAAATGAAAAAATTTGTTTGGTTACCATCCCAGACAGTCACAGGAAATTTGAGAAAATGGAGTCCTGGAGTTTCCTTCTATCATTAGAGAGAAAGTAAACTCAGCTGCCTTTGTGAAGGGATGTTCATTTTCACCTGGGTAAGGTAAGCAGAATTTATGAGGGTACACACTGTAGAACAATTTGTAGCACACACATCAATCCTGAATGAATGGAAATGGTGTCAACAGGCTATTTTGAGTAAGTGTATATGCAGAGACAAAGATTAAAGCAGAAGGAAGAAATAAATAACAACCACTGAAGAAGAGAACTTTGGCTTAAGGTATTATTCCTGAATTCTGGCTGTTAGCGATAGAAAGTAGCTTCTATATTGTACAAAAGCCCATTGCACATTGCACATGAATACATATATGTTGAGGGTGTATTATATAGGAAAGAAAGGGGAAATGAATATAAAGCAATAAAGAAAAAACCAGAAAGAGAATTATGTCAACAGAGGAACTTCACTGGGATTCAGGCAGAAGGACAGAAGTTGCTGTGAGTGATATATTTGATATGAAATGTGTAAGAACTGAAAATGTGAATGTATGATACATGCATATTTTAACTATAAAGAAAAAATAAAATTGTCTATTAAACAATGGTTCAATTCTAAAATTGTGGGCAATTGGCTAGGGAAGTCTTTTCTAAGGGGATAATAATTTATCCATGATCTGAACAACCATGGGGATTTCAGGAATGAGCATTTCAGGCATAGGTATAGCAAATAATACAAACACTAGTATAGCAAAAAGCCTGACTTAAAATATACTGCCATAAAAAGAAAGTACATTTATAAAATGTGTAATATTTGTGAGGATGAAAGACGGTAAATATGGTCTGGAATGGCATGAGATGATGTCAAAATGGTAAGAAGGAATGGTCAGATTATGAAAACTTCTTCAGAGCATGATGGGGTTTTGGTTTTTATTGCATGTGCACTGAGCAGAAAGGAATAAAGCAATCTTTTATAGGGTGAATTTTCAGTAACTAGTGACTAAATGAGATAATATTTAACACATGAAATACCTGACTAGTTAGTCAGGGACACCGGCCTCATTTTCCTTAGATTAGATTGTGAAATATAAAAAAGACAACAGCCAATACAACAATAGCCATCCAGTATGAAGGAATCAAAAATACTTATTTTTTGTCTGATTGGCAAAGAATATAACATATTTTGGTGTGTTGCAGAATTTTAGTATTAGTTTTTGTGTGTCATGAGACATCAAGGGTTGAGAATTGCTGCTCTACAGAAATCCTGAGACTGTAAACCAGACTTGTCGGCAGGTAACACTCTGCCTGTATACTTTGAATCGTTAAATAAAATGCCTCATTTGTGCTCAAATACTGGCACGGGTCCATGCTCAAAGAGTAATAATGTGCTGCTCTGTAGGAAAAAATGGGAGCCAAAAGATGAGGTGTATGTAAAGATAGATTTCAGCTCAATACTAAAAATATATTTTAGAGAAGTAGAACTGCTTAATACTGTCCAGGATTGTCTCCTGATGCAGGAAAGTTTACATACAATTCATTCAGTGGCACTGTGTGGGGTAAAGTAAAAAGTCAACCAATCATTTTATAAAAGAAAGTGAATTAGATTAATTGGATTTTTTCTAATCAAATGTTTCTACAACTTTTTAACAATTTAATCTTCATTGTATTTTTTCCATTACCCTTTAGTCCTGTTATGCACTCCTTTCCCCAGCAATCACCACATACTGTTCATGTCTATGCCTGCTTTTTCCTTTTTGCTCAATCCCTTCATCACCTAACCTCCCCACCCCCCACTAGCTGTCATCCTGCTCCTCATCTATGAGTCTGTCCCTATTGTCTCTTTAACTTTAATAAACCTAAAAATTCAAATATCCTATTCTAGAGTTAAGAAAACAATAAACTAAGTCCTTCACAATGTTTCCAGTATGAAGTATTTTCATTTACAACACCCTATTCTGCTATTATTTAATTCAAACAAAAAGAAAAAAAAGAAAGCATCAGAATTCACAAAAAAGCTGTGATGTGTGTGATAACATATTATCTACATCCTTTGAGCTCTTTGAACATAAGCTGTTGAATAATGTCACTACATTATTATTGTAGTTAGAATATAAATACAGGTTTAGCATCCTGTCAAGATGATACAACTTTCAAAAGAATATAAAGTGAGACATTCACATGTGTAATTTTAAAGCAAGATTCAAAAGATTAAATCAAACAAAAGATATATTGTATTTTATGAAATGTACCCTTTTCATGGAAATAAATTATAGATAATAGATAAATTAATTCAAACTTTAAGTTTGCCTGATCTTTATTTTATAGGAGAGAGTGTTTTCAGTGTTTCTTATTACCTTAATTGAAATGAATTGTATAATTTACTTTTTTACATTAAGATCAATATTGGCTTTTAAACTGGATATTTTCGTAACATTTACTTTAGAGGTAAAAATTGACAATAATAAGTCCCTAATTATTTAGCTGATTATATATCATGCTGAAATTAAGAAAGACAATAACATTTTAGTAATTTATATTGTTGCTTTTAAAGCAAAGCGACATTTTCCTAGAATGTAGTATTCTAATATAAGTAAATATGATTAATTCTCAAAAATGGTCCTGGCTGATGGCACAGTGGATAAGGCACTGGCCTGCAAACCCAAAGGTCGCTGGTCCGATTCCCAGCCAGGGCACATAACCAGGCTGCAAACCAGGTCTCCAGCCAGGTCCGTGGCTGGAGGAAGGTAAAAGGCAACCATACATTGATTTCTCTCTCCCTTTGCCTCTCTCCCTTCCCTTCTCTCTAAAAATGATGAGTAAAATTTTTTAATAAATAATTTTTAAAAGAATAAAAAAATAAAAATACAGTGGGATTTGAGGAACTTTACAAACTTATTCTAATAGTCATCTAAAAAACATCCCTAAATTCAAATACATTTAAATTTCAAGTAGTCAACCTAAATAAAAATCAAATGAAAAAGCATTTACAATGCAAAGGGAGGATAAACTTATAATTTGTTTTCCAATCCACAACACATAAGAAAAAGTGGTGCTGTTAATTATTATTTCAGGCACAATTCATCCTCCAGACTATCCCATATTTTAATAATTGGAGGGACTAAGAGGCTGCCTTCTTATGAAAGGACAATAACCTGTATGTCGAAATATACAAAACAGTCTTATAATCATTGGATCTTCTGATATTTTAAGAGAAGTACATAATATAATTTTCTATAAAATATCCTTATTCTAAATTCTAAGAAAATTTTATTTAAGAAAATATCCTGGGAAATGTTTGTATCTTGCAACCTCTATTCTAAGAAGTAAATGAATAAAAATAGCTTGTTCATCTAAAGAAAATGACCGAAAAATAATATGTTGCTAACTATTAAAACACAAACAAAAACTAAAGTAAGTAAAGCAGTGTGGTACTGATATAAGAATAAAGTGATATCTCAACAGATTAGAATAAACAATCCAGAAACAGAGTATGTGTAAGTATTCAGTACATACAGTAATGTTGTTTCTCAAATACATTTCTTTCTGCCCATCTCCACTACTCTCAATTTCAGCTTTCAGCTACCATCATTTCTCACCCAGATTGCTGATAAAGTCTCTGAGCTGCACATTTTATGTATTCATGTTCCTGTTCAACCTAGTCTGCAAACTATGGTTACAGTTTTCAAAGGGGCAAATCTGAACTTATTATTTTCTTAAAGCATATCCACGACTTCTCATTGCCTTTTGGAGTAAAGACAAAATTTCACCATGTCTGTAATGAAATTCATAGTCTGTTCTTTACCAGCCCTCACATTTCAACTTGCCCATGTTCTAGTTCACCAGTATTTGGAATTTTTTTAAGTGATAAATTTGAGATATTTTATATATAACTGGAGAAATTGAATAAATAGTATTACATACAAATCTCAAGTTCAAGAAAGTAGTAACTTAGACATGTAAACTTAAGAGTTACCAGCATTCTTAAGTGCTTAAAGCAATGAGACTAAATGAGTTTAAGTAAAAACATAGATACAGCAGAGAAGAAATCAATGATCTAATGGCTGGGACATCTAGCTTTTAATGGTAAGAAAAGACAGGAGAAGAAACAGAGGCGGATGACATGAATTTGCCAGCAAGCAGGGAGGAAACCAGGAGAATGTGCCATTCCTTGGCAAGAAGTAAGAAAAGTTAAGAAGTCCAGCCTGTACATTTGTACATACATACATAGATAGTCTGTCCAGAAAAAGTCCAGCCATTCTTCATAGAATGAGAACTGTTTGCATGACCTCAACGTAACCTGGCAGCCAAGGAGAGTGCACTGAAATGCACATGCATGAGCGATGACAACTTCACTGTACTAGTCAGTGTACTAGTCAGTGGGGGTAGTAGACACCACTGAGTGAGCATGTGTACTGCGTAGCTGTCACATTCAAAATGACTGAGCAAGTAGAGCAACAAATCTGCATTGAATTTTGCATTAAGCTTGAACATTCCTCTACGAAAACTATTCAGATGATTCAGAAGGCTGCAGCTACGGGCAACTGGTGATTGGCAGCTTCACCACAACACACCCACTCATGCATTACATCTTGGCTAGTGCAGAGTTTGGTGAAACATCAAACCACCTAGGCGACTCAACCCACCTATAGCCCAGATGTGGTGTCCTGCAACTTCTGGATTTTGCCAAAACTAAACTCACCTTTGAAAGGGAAGATATTTCAAATTATCAACACCATTCAAGAAATACAATGGGGCAGCTGATGGTAATTTTTTGTGGGAACTAGTGAGGTCCCAAGGTGCTTACTTTGAAGGGGACTGAGGTGTCATTGTCCTATGTACAATGTTTTTTGTATCTTGTATCTTCTTCAAAAATGTCTATTTTTCCTATTACATGGCTGGATACCTTCTAGACAGACCATATGTATCTGTATATACACACACATATATGTGCATGTCAAGAAAAGGATATAATGTTATGAAGATTATAAATCAAGAACTAGATCATATATATATGATCTAAAAGCATTATAATTTAGCAACTTTGGTAAATATACAATCAATATAAAGAATCAATATTTTTTCTACTTGCACAAAGTCAGCAGCATGCACAAGTGCTGTACTATCATTTTAACATTATGTCTTAAACAATTTCAAAACAAATTATACAGAAATTTCACTCTCCTGATTATGTATTTCATCATGCAAAAGAGGGCTGATCAATTATCCCAGAAACCATTTATTTTTCATCTGAAGAAGCCTGAGTGTCTTTTCACAAAAACACATGGAAACACTGTTGACATCAGTAAATAGAATAGTTGTACAGCAGTCTTTAGCAACTTAAGGCTTTTCTGAATTTCCACAAACAGAAAGTTCTTATTGGGGTGACTTTGCCTCCCCAGACATCTAAAGCTCACATAGACACCCTCCCAGTAGTCACAGTGAGAGGGAGAACTGCCATGTAGAGGGAGCAGAGAAGATGTAGATGGAACCTCACTCCAACACATCACTGGTGTCATCCTGTCCTCTCCTTCTGGCATATTTGGCTTATTATAAATGTTAGAGATTTTTAACAATGGTCAATATCTGCAAACCCAAGAGGCATCTGTATCTGAAAAGGCCCTAATAAAACCTATAGACTCTCTGCATATGTTGATTTGCATTTATTGAAAACTCTGGTCCCTCCACTCTTCATTAGCTGCTGTGTTGTCTTCAGTAAAATCATGAAGAGAAACCACTTAATTAGTACTTCACCTTAAGTGAATAGATTGAATAAGAAACCAATTAGAATTTAGATAATAGAAAGTCTAATTAGCCACCAAGCACACAACAGAAAACTTTCATTACTTTCCTTTCCACATTGAAGCAGGAGATGCCAAGAGATCAGCATCTCAGGAGCGCCTGTCCCATCCCTTTCCTGCATTCATTTACTGATAAAGGCACAAACAAGAAACTTAATCAAGCCTTAGGCAAATCGACTTGAGGCTGGTTCTGCTTTGAGTAAGTGGAAAGTGTTTAGGAACACTCTAGGAAACAAGTTTATGTCTACATATGCTCCTATAGAAAGTGCTAAGCCCTGATTTCACTTAGTTTTTGTTTGAACATTAGTGGATGCATAGTGAGTATTAGATTCTTAATAATAATATGTACACCACAGTGCATTTGGCTTTGTACTGGATCCTAGGGGTAGTGGTGTTCAATAAATGGTATTATTGTCATGTGTATGTCCCTTTGGTGTGTGTGTAAGAAATGCTTTTCTATATCTATCGAGATGGACATAGAATTTTTGTTGCGAGTTGTTGTTCCCATATATTAGCTTTGTGTATTATCTTGGTGTCAATAGTAGCAAAGTTTCTTGAGAAGACAGAATATGAAGCAAGAATTAAAATGCTAACATTTTCCTTGGGAGGTGAAAGCCTACATGTGTGAAAGATGAGGTAAAAACAGAAATGAGGTCAAGAGAAGTGGGTAGGAAGAAATTGCATATGGTGGATTTACTCATAAGCAATTGCTTTGTAAAGCATCAAGAACTAAGGAGAAACTTCAGGTCCCTCTGCAGGTGCATTCACTGGGCACAAAGGACATCTGAAGATACACTGAAAAGGGAAACCTGTCCTCTGAGCAGCCTACAAAAGGGAATTTATTGACTCAGCTTCTCCACCCTGTATTTCATTGGTTATGGTTGCCTTGTGAAAATGCTGATGTAAGTGGCATAGTCCATTTCTAGGTGGCTGCTCAGAAGCCAGATCCCATGCTCCACACTGGGTCATTTTATCTAATCCAGATGTGGGAGGAAAACTTAGTCAAAACAGGACTGGGTACATGGGCTTCAAGGACATACACACATTAGGCTTCATCTTAGACTCTAGCTAGCTAGGAGATCTGCATAAGGGTGCTGAAGATAATACATACTCTTGGGAAGTTCAAAGCTTTAAGGTATAAGTAGCTCACTGAAAGACTGGGATGTTACAACAGGACTATAGAACACTTCTCCTTCCCAACACCCCACTTCCACAGCTACTAAAGACCTATTTAGAGGAGTTTCTTTTACTCAGAAAAGCATGCCTGGCTAATTAAAAAAAAAAAGAACACTAGACATACTAAGGCAAAAATACAATTTGGAGACACAAAGCAAATATTAGAAGCCTATGTAGCAGGAGTGTTGAAATTATCACACCAGGAATTTAAAAGCAATTGTAATTAATATGCCAAGATTGCTAATGGACAGAGAGAGCACACAAGGACAATGTAAGCAAAGCAATGGAAATCCTAAGGAAAAGAAAAACTATAAAAATGCTAAAGATGAAAAACACTGTAACAGCAATGACTGTGATGGGTTTACACTGAGGGAAAAAATCTGAGATGAGACTAACTCAGCAGAAGTCACTAAAATTGAGAAGCAAAATAAACAAAGACAAAACAAAAATAAAAACAAAACAAAACAGAATATACAGACTGTGGAATTACTCCAAAAAGTGATATATACTGAAACACCAGAAGAATAAAGAAAGTAGTAGAAGAAATATTTAAAGCAATAATGATTACAAATTTACAAAATTAATGACAGACACCAAACCACAGATCTAGGAAGCTCAGAGAATATAGTAGGACAAATTAAAAATAAACAAAGCTACACCAACACATATAATTTTCAAACTAGGAAAATCAAAGAAAAAAATTCTATAACAATCCAGAGGGGAAGAGCACCTTACACATAGAGGAAAAAATATATGAATTACACATATATCCCAGTATCATTCTTAGAGACAGAGAAAGCAACTGAGATTATTCCAAACACAGATGTGCATATTTATTAAAACTAAGGATTCAAAATTAGCTCTCTAGAAAAAAACAGCAAGGGTTGCATAGACTATTATTTAAATGTGTTGTATAAAACACATTGTATACAATGAATTAATAAATGTTATTTTAAATAAATAAAACTAAAGTTTTGTACTTTAGTAATCAATATGTGACACTGGCTAGGACTGATAGGAAAGGTCTTTAATGGTATCTAACTGTTTATATTTCTAAAATTATATATTAGTTTAAAATATATTGATACTAATTCAAATGGTATTTTTTGCTAATACAATGAAAGATATTTTAAACCAACTGATTGTTAAAACATTCTATTATTTTGATTCATTATGCCATTAGAAAGCCTTAGAGAATTAGAAATTTGGACTTTGAGGATTTAACCAGGGTAATCAATATTCATCTAAGAGAAGCTTGCCACAATGGAAAACAAAATACTAAAGAGATTAAGTGCTGGGTTAAACCTGTTAACAAAATTCAGTAAAGTATTTTATCTCTTTTAAAGAATTAGCTGAACAAACACAGTGTTATTACACATCACTACAAACCATTAGAGTTTTCTTGCTAGAACTGGGAGAACTTTCAATCCTAAAATGTTTATTTTTTTTAAGTATCATTCTCTATTTTAATCTATTTGCTAAAAATAAGAACACTATGTTGAAGAATAATATTCTTCACCTGCAATTATAATAACAGTATAAAAATGAGTGGGACTCCAATTTTTTGTAGGCAAGTGGATATTTAATTGTGTGTATTTTGGGCAAAAAAAGATCTCAATATTTTCTAATGCACCATTGTTTTATGATTATAGTCTCAAGATATTATCCTAAATAACTAGCTTAAAAACAATGGAAGAAAAAATTATACAATGAAATTCATGTAGTATAGTACTTTATAAAAAATGACTTTCAAAACATTGCAAAATTGTCCCTTCCAAAGCAGGGTAGAGCATTTGTTGAGGTAAGTAATATTGAGCATCAATGCTTACAATATGAGCAAATTGGTTCAATGAGAGTAAACAATGTGTTTTTTATTTATTGCTATCCTTAGAGACCTTGATTTTGAATTATCATACTTCTCTTAAGTATTTTGTTTACATTATCTGTAAAAAAATAATTTAGCAGGCACAAAAAAAAACCTTTAAAGAAATAAAATGTAATCCAAATTCTTTCATACATCTATGTTAGTGGAAATTCATAAGGACAAAACACTTTAGGTGCTCTCAATTCATCAACTTGACACATTTGTCACACAACATCCCACATTCCTTGATTTCCAGGGATGACAGTATAATGCTTAGCCAGTTATTACCACCTTCTCAATTCATGACACTCACAGCAGAACTAACATAAATTTATAAGTTTTATTCTGCTTTGATAATAATGTATAAAGCTTCCACTTTTCCCTCAGATATTACCTGAGTATTTGAGCTGTTATAATGAAATGCCATAAACTGAGTGGCATAAGAACAGCAGAATTCGTCCCAATTTCAGAGACTGAGAAGTCAAAGATCAAGGTCCTGAAAGTTTATGCATCTGGTGACAGTGAGCGTCCTGGTTCATAGTTATCTTTTTGCTGTAACCTCGTAGGGTGGAAGACCAAGGGCATTCTCTTTGAGTCTCTTTAATAAGGGCACTAATTCCATCAGTTAAGAGCTCTGCCTTCCTGTCTTGATCAGCTCCCAAAGGCCCCTGCTCCAAGTGCCATCATCCTGGGTGCCAAAATTCAACATATAAATGTTGAAGAACCCAAGATTTCAGACTAGAGCAGATGTATTTTCCTACAAATTATTCAATTCTGCATGTCACAGAAACCCTCTGTGAGTTACTGAAAACCTTTCAACTTAACAACAGTGTAGGGATATAAAGAAAGACTTTACCATACAACAGGCAAGGGGAGGAACTTGCAAAGTAGGCAACAGTCTTATCTCCTAAGAACTTTTACATTAGCGGGAAAATAGACAGATGAGCAATTTAACCACACAACACTGTGACTGCATGAGATGGAAGCTCAGTACAGAGCTGTGAAGGACCCTCCAGGATCATCACTAATCCCAGCCTCAGTAGAGGTGAAGAAGAAGATAGCTCAGAGCTGGTCCTTGTGTAAAATCATAAAAGGTGAGTCAATCTCTACAGGAAAATCTTATCCCAGCCAGAAAAATGTGTGGATTTCAAGTGTGAGACCAAAGGGACACATGGCACTGTCTAGAATTGCAGATTGTTTTGTGTAATTGGTTTTTGTCAGAGAATAGTGAAAAACTAGGCTGGAAAGGTTGCATACAGTCTTAATAGGATGTAGCATTTGGACTGCTTGAGAGACATTGCAGAATAATAACTATTGGTGTATTTTAGATGTTATAATCATGCCTGTGCATAACACATAAACAATGAAGTAAGAGTGGTGGATATTGAGGATACTAGAATACAAATGTAAGGATAGACAGGCATGTGGCTCAAACTGCAAGAGTGAGAAGCAAGATGAAATTAGGAAATGAAGAAAATAAGAAAAAGAATTAACATTTTTCAGAACTAGAAAGCAAGTGACCATTATAAGTTAATAAATCCAATTTCATGGTATCTAGTAGATCATCTCTAGAAAATAGTTCTATGTTGTAAAACTTCATGAAATGAATATATCCTCACACAAGAGGATTACATGAAAGCACAATACCTCCCTAAACATTAAAGAACCTGTATTCTTGCTTTAAAATTAACTTAATTGCTGCCCTGGCTGGGGTGGCTCAGTGGATTGAGTGCTGGCCTGAGAACCAAAGGCTCGTTATCACTGGTTTGAGTCCCAGTCAGGTCACATGCCTGGGTTGCAGACCAGATCCCCAGTTGGGGGTGCATGAAAGGCAGCCACCCACTGATGTTTCTCTCCCTCTCGTTCTCCCTCTCTTCCCCTCTCTCTAAAAATAAATAAATAAAATCTTTTAAAAATTAACATCATTGCTGATTGTGGAATGCATATTTATTCATTATTTAAATCATTAAAATAACTGATATAAAAAGTGCTATTTCATAAAACTACAATTTCTTTCTCTAAATCAAGGGTTCACAAAGTTTTTTGGAAAAAGCAAAATGTTAAATATTTGCCTCTTGCTGAACAAGAGGCAAAATCAAGCATATTATGTGAAACATATACAAAGAAAGAACATTTTCCTAAAAATTAAATTTTCAAATCAAAATTTATCTATAGATACAAAAAAAAATGAGTTCCACATTATTTTCCCTTTTCACTAAATATCCTTTTTAATTTTTTAAACCAGTTATGAATATGAAAACCATTCTTTGCTCACAGCTGTACAAGAAAAAAGGCAGTGGGCTGGGTTTGGCCTTTAGGCTCTAGTTTACTCGCCTCTGTGCTAAAGCAAAGGCAAGAACTTTCTTTGAGATGACATACTACTCAAGGGAAATTAAGATTTTAATAGTGAAATGTGGCAATAGCAAAAAGAAATAGCATATGCAAAGAATAGTTGCCATATACATTTTAAGAGCACATACACACTATGTGCCACTTGAAAAATTGAAATTACTACTGCGAATGACAAGGCAATTCAAGAAAGAAAAACAACCCTTACTTAAAAGCAGAATGGCTTAATCTTTAATTCATTGTTGTTGGGGAAAATGCATAGTGAGAGAAAGCATTGAAACTAGAATAAATTTTTCAAAGTGTAATGAGATGTCACTGAAACTCTTGTAAAAACAATACCCATGAGAAATTATCAAACCAGCTCTTTTGAATTTTATAGCTCTCATAATTTGTTTCATTAATTATAAATTTTAGACTAAAATTTCAAAGAAGGAAAATTCAAGTAATAAACATTATGATAAGGTATATGACATTCAGTTGAATGTCATTAGTTACTGTAACTTTGCTTAAGCTACATACTTTATAATAGAAAGCCATAGAAATTGTTATTTCTTTAAAATGAAAAAGATTTTGTTTCATTTCTATCCTATGTTGGGCTTTAAGGCTTTGGTTAATAAGAGAATTGTTATTAAACTGTACTTTAATGTTAAAATGTAGATCTTATTTTTATTTCCAATTACAAAAATTAAATTTACAGAAAATTAAATTTCCAGATAAAACTGTAGACTGGCCAAACCTGAATTTATCCATTCCATCCCCTTCAGAAAAGCATTAGTTTCAGTGCATTATTCACATTTAATGATCTCAAAAAGTGGAGCAGAGTTTAAGTCAAGCAAATACTAATTCAAATCAGTTCACTTCAAAAATTTTTCTCTGCTTCATTTGAAAATAAATGTGCTCTATATGTGATGTTTTTGAGCTTTCTAAATTAATCGTTATCATGCAGAGAAACATCTGATGAATCAAGTTCATTAAATAATCACAGGGGAAGCATATTTGGATTAACAACTGAAGCAGGGATAAGATATCCAACAACAGCACACTCTACATAAGACATTGCAAGGAAGTTACCATGCCACCTACTCCTTTAAAATCCCTATTGCTCAAAGGATTTGCATCTATCCTGAGCATAGCAGAATCCCAAATCCTGCATCATACCTTGGCAGTAGCATTTCCTCCACATTTTTTTTCCAATTAGATGTCATGCAAACTTAAAGCCATTAAAATCCAAAGCTTTAAAAATAAAAATTACTTGGTGACATGTTATGAAATACCAGAATAAGTATATCATCAATAATAACATACACTGTTCCACTTTATTCAAAATCTTCCTTAATCCTCAATTAGTACTACCTCAATTTATACAAGTTAAACTTCAATAACAAAAACATCTTTGGCCATTTATAGCTCTTTCCCCATGCTTTTCAATTATTGATGTAAAAATTACACTTTTGTGCATTTTGTCCTAAAACATAAACTTATAATTGTTTTACTGTATTGGTTTCTTAAATTACGTAGAAACCAAATGTAGAGCTACAAAATGTGGAGTTACAATAATACTAGCTTTTACACTAATGATTGCTAGTTTTCAAACATGTATTAGACTTTTTAAATCATGTAGAAAACAAGAAATGAAGGGCTAAGATCTTCATTTATTCAAATGACTTTGAGGTACTATCTAGTGTCCTTTTATTTCAACCTGAAGAACTCTCTTTTGTGTTCCTTGAAAAGAAGATTTAATGGTAATAAGCTCCCTCAGCTTTTATTTATTTAGGAATGTCTCCATTTCTCCACTTTTCAAGGACAATTTTCCCAGACATAGAATTCTTAGTTGACAAGTTTTTTCTTTTTCTTGTAATACTTTGAATATAAACTCACAGCCTTCTGGCCCCCACACATTCTGATGAGAAATCTGCTAGTTTCTTATTTAGGATTGATTCTTTCTAGGTGATAAATGATTCCTTTGTTGATGCTTTCTAGATTCTCTCTTTGCTTTTGTCTTTCACAGTTTGACTTGTAATCAGTCCTCACTTAACATCATCAATAGATTCTGCATCTTTTAAGCAAAATAACATATAATACAACCAGTTTTACTACAGTTTAATTGATACATGAGTTAAATATCTAAGGATATCTCATTAATGTTATAATGAAACAACATTGAACAAAAGGAAATTATTTGAGGATCTGCTGTAATATGTCTCAGTGTGGGTCTCTTTAGTTGATTATATAAATAATTCAGATTAGTGTTAAATATTCAAGGGGTGTTTAAATTTTTAAACTTAGAAAATAATTATCTTCAATTTGGATTGTTATGTATTCTCTGGTGTTTATTTTGATCAGGTTTTTTTCCCAGGCTTACTTTGTATGTCTTATATTATGTTTTCTAAATAATGTGTATGGATTCCATTAGCATTCAAATTTTAGTTTGAATAATACTATTATGTTAATATCATACTTGTTAATTCTATTTAATACAGAATTTTAAAGCATACATTTAAAAGTTCATATGAAAGTATATATTTTAAATTTCAAGTATATTAAAGTAAAAGAAATATGAATAAACTTACTTTGTATATTTGGCTAAACCATATTTTATTTAACAAGTAATATATTTTCATAATGACATTAAATCCTAGAGACAAGGAAGAAAACATTAAATGACAAACTAATAAATTAGTAAAGCAAGAATACGGCACTCAGTCTAGTTATTATAAGTAGATTATTACAGGTCATTTGATGATAGGCTATCAATCATCTTTCCATTTCTAGATCAAAATGATATTCTTAGTAGTTTCTTCTTTCCCTACATACACTTCAATACAACAAATAAGTTAAAAAACGCAAGAATATCTTTAAAATGAAAATCAAAAATAACTTTGGAATTAAAATATGGATTTGTATTACTTTTCCGAGAAAGATGTTATTGAGGATTCTTGTTCATAGAAAGAGAAAGTGTGATAATTAGAGGATCATGAAACTATAGGACAGTATTCCAGATGGCAAAACTCTCAAGTTTGTAAGTGTTTTCAAATGAGGATTAATAGCATGGACAGCTCTTAATGAAAATTTTAGACCACAAGATTATGGAATATATAAAATTAGAAAATCTTACAGAGATGGCCATAAAGAAAATCTAAATTTACTTGAGACAAAAGTGTACAGAAAGCACTTCGTCACTTAATTGAAGAGCTGGGGTATCTTTTTATCAGGGAATAAGATTCCATAGGCCAAGAAAAAGTGAATTGGGGAGACTGTTCTACTTGGTTAGTGTTAGTTAATATTTTTAAATTATTGAGTAAACAAACATACCAATATATGAGTATATTATCTAATTTCAAATATGAGAAAACTTGATCTTGGAGTTATTATTAACTAACCCATCCAAATTTGCATAAGTAGCATGTACAAGAGCCAAAATTCATTCGTAAGCAATGTGAATTCAAATTGTCTCCCATAGAGCCTGTGCCCTGCTGCTTCAGAACCACAGTACAAGATAACAATAGACATTAGACTCTTTGTGAACACTGTTTTTACATAACCTAAGATCATTTGAGAATTACTGGCAAAACCATCATGATGTTAACACATATAGAGCTTGCGATAAACCAACCATTACTGAATCTTCTGCTTTCCAATATACCAATAAGTTACATTTTTCTGAATTTGTATTTTTAAGCTCTGAAGACAGAATTATACATTTGTCCCTCCTTTAATTTGATCTCAGAGATCATTCTAGGCTGTCCTGAAAGTTATCCCATAATCAAATAAGATAACTTTCCCAGGCAAATTTTAAGATAACATTTAACTTAGTTTAGGAGAATTTGAGGTGTAGATTATACGAATTTAGGAATGTAATATCACTTAAATTGCTATTGGGGAAAAAAAAGACTAGCAAAAGGCAAAAATTATTGTCCAAGTGAGGCTGTTTCCTAATCAATCAGTTACACAAGTATCTTCTGAGTCTCTATCGAAGGGAGAGGAACACTCCACTTTAGAAGATAAATGCACAAGAAAATGGCTACAGGTTGTATGTGGACTTGTATCTGAGAATTATAAATGAGAAATAAACAATGACAGGAAATGACTATTTCTTTAAAACCAAAATGTCAAATGTTTTTTTCTAGGCCTATTGTTCATGGTAAGGGAGGAGTTATATGTGCAGAATCATGTGCTATATAAATGTAAAACTTTATTGTTACCTTAAGGAGTGCCTACTCTAATTACGAAAAGGATTTAACTGAATATGAGGTAAAGGAGTTTCCATAATGTTTTAGGTTAGTTATTAGAATGAGTCTACTTTGGGCAAAAATGAATCATCTCTTCTAGTGTTAAATGACATAATTTTCATGAACACTGACAAATTAAATGAGATTCTATTATTATGTTATAAATTGATCTTGAATCTTTATGCCCTTATTATTCCACTGGTGGCTGTTGGCCTTTTTGGAATCACCAAATAATTTTTTTTAATAAATGTAAATAAGTGAATATTAATTTTATGTATAATTTTCATTGTTCCTTTGATATTTACTCCTCAATACGTATTGTAAGTCCACCAATCATGCTTAGAGTGCTTATCTAACTTAAAAAGCAATTGGATACTTTGTAGTAAATTATTTGCAATTGTCCACTAGTAATTACTGCATATATTTCTGAAACCTTCCCTACAAAATAGAGCATTGCATTGTATCAAAAAAGAACACCATGACTGCTATTCAAAACAGGATGAAGGCATGCATTATTGTTGCTATTATTATATACTTCAAGAAAAAAGTCTAGAAGTATATTCGCCCAACCAGAAAACATGTGAAAATTATATTGACTCTTTTCCCCCAACAATAGGCAAATTTGAAAGAGAGATGTAGTTAGTTTTCATGTTTTTTGCCTTTCACTGACTCAGGGTGGAGCAATGTGGAATTTTACACTTTGCTACAAACAGCTTCAACAAAACATGTCATTATCAGCTTTGTTTGCGATTGTAATTTCAAAGGTGCTCTTTGCTAGAGACTTCTAGAAGAGAGGCCAAGGAAAATAGAAACCATCAAGGAGAGGCAGCCTAGTTAGTCATGGATCCAGGAGTAGCAATTTATTCAACTCACTGAATCCAGGTTGCCCTTTCACGTTTTTGAATAATTCCATTTCCCTTTACGAATGAGCAGAGTAATTATTTTAAAGAAAATTTAAATTAATTTTTTTTAACAACTAATATATGGATCCTGGGACGTTCATCACTGTCAGGATATTGTTTAAATGTTTCTTATTTGTAGTTTAACTGCCTCTGGAACTATGTAATCACTATTGTTATCCTCCATTATAACCTAAAGAAGTCCCTTACTTTCTCTGTGCCTAGTGAACCTCGGTCAGTCGGTCATGAATGAATTCAGTGAAGAGACACGGCACCTCTATCAAACGCTTCGGAATCAAAACGCAGGCCCTTTAGCCCATCGTAGTGTTTCTTGCCACCTCACTTAGGGAAGTCGTTCACCTCTGTAAGCTTTTCTAGGTCAAGTCTCCATAACTGTCCTTCCCGCAGCTTTCCCTCCAGTTTTCTGATGGAGGTTCTAGGTGACTCATGGTAGTTGAAACGTGAAGCCAAGAAGAAGAGTGCAGCAATAAAGAATGGCCAGCAGCCCGGCTGTGCAGAGTTCCAGGTTCCTCTGGGGCCTCCTCAGTGGCCACACACCCACGAGTTAGCAAGCAGCACTCGAACAGTTTCCTAGGTTGCTAATAAAAATGTACAGCCTAGCTTACAACCGAACGGGAATAACAAACACCTTTTTCATGTTTACCCAAACAATCCCCAGAAATTAAATGTAACCTCTGGTTTAGGTTAACTAAAAATTGGGCAGTAAAAATGGTTCTAATATGTAAAAACTGAACTGATTAAGTTTGGGATAAAAGTAATAAAACTTCAAAATCAAACATGTGGCTGTTTTGTTTCCTCCAAAAGAAAAAAGGGGACAGGGAGAGCCTTTGCAGGACATTTTATCTTCCTTGTTCACTGCCTACCCACCTACCAAGACCCTCCCTTTATTGAGGTTATTAACGTGGGTCCAGGGACAATATAAGGGAGAAAGACAACATTAAAATAGTAATCTTATGATACTTGATTGAATTCATTTCTCCAATAGTTTAAATGCCCTGAAGGATCTGACCATTGCTTGTAAGCCAGCCTCATTTCATACCAATTTCCTACTTACTTGCTTGCTTTTTTTTGCTTGATTGAGCCAGGGTAAAAGTTCCAACAAATTTCCTGCCTGAGGGTCTTTGCAAAAAATGTGCTTTTTCCTGACCTTTCGCCTAGTGAATTATACCTAGGATCTCTCCTTAAATCTGAGCTCTTCAGAGAGGACCTGCTCTGACCCATGAACTAAATTCTCTATCACACTTAGTGTTCAAAAGATGTTTATCAGGGTTGTTTTTTTTTTACTATGCATTTATTTGTGTGACATTGCGTGTATTGACTTTAATGTTTATCCCACTGAACTGAACTTGCTTAATGGTAAGGAAACATATTAGTTCACATGAGACCGAATCCAGAGGTAAGTCAGATTTCAAGTTTGTCCAGTAAAAATTAGATTGTAAACTAGGTGTCAGTACTTCCCATTCCCTTACTCATATTTTCCAGAAAGGGGAGAGTTGTTTTGCTGACTTAAGACCAAGGGAAAACTTCCCTAAAAGGCAAAAAGAAAAAATTAATAATCTCATATTTTATTGAACAATATTGGATTACAAACTTATTCTTGAACTTACCATTAGCAAGAGAAATGGGATTTCTTTTAGTCCAATCTGACCCATACTTGGAATTTAGATGGGGATCAGATTTTGCTCAAGTATAGACTTTATGTTAAATAAATATTTGCTGGTTGGGGAAGAGTGTGTGTGTGTGTGTGTGTGTGAGAGAGAGAGAGAGAGAGAGAGAGAGAGAGAGAGAGAGATTCTCTTCTGTTCTTTTCTCAGAAGGCTCTTAAGCCTGCCCTCCTTGCTCTCCAAAATCACCAGATAGAAGCAGCAGGCTGAAGAGGCCTTTTGAAATTTGTTATATTTTCCTACATGTAGATAAGTTGAAGAATGTGATGTTTTCTTTCTTTTAGTAACACTGAAGTTGTGGTGCGTTCTATGTGGTTTTATTTGCTCTCTTTGCTGATTTTATATTTGCTTATTGCCTTGTTTTGTTTATTCCAGGGAGTATGATTAAGGATTCCAAATCATCACATTATCATTTAGACTTAGAGGTTCTCTTTAAATATTTGTTTATAAATTTCTTTAAACTGTGTGGAATATATTACACAAAAGGGAAAAGCAACTTCATCAGTATATTATTTTTGTCCAAAATATTTAAGAATGTACATACTGTTGCAATCGTAATTCAAAAACATACTTTATAGATATTTAACAATAACAACATATATTAAGCATACATATATATTTTTTAAAGGATTTTATTTATTATTTCCAGAGAACGGGGAAGGTAGAGAGGCAGAGAGGGGGAGAAACATCAATGTATGGTTGCCTTTCACCTGCTTCCAGCCATGGACCTGGCTGGAGACCTGGCTTGCAACCTGGTTATGTGCCCTGGCTGGGAAGTGAACCAGCGACCTTTGGGTTTGCAAGCTAGCGCCTTATCTACTGTTTCACCAGCTAGGGCTTTAAGCATATATTTTTTGTTATTTTGTTCTCTAATTCTATTATTCCTGTTAATAGCCACAATAAGACTTGATTTTATTTACTTTTTACTAATAGTTCTCTAAGTGTCACATTGGGTAATATAAAAAGTATACTAACATAATCTATATTTTATTTCACTGCCTATAAGAATCATATCTTTAATCTTAAAGTTTTTAACCATGACTCAATACAAAGTAGTTTATCAGGAGCCTCAACTGGTTTCCTGATGCTTACTAAGAATAAAAACAAATTGAAAGTTTGAGTTTTCATTTATTGGACCAATATTTGCTTTCACATGATATGCACAAGAAATTCATGAAAAAATAAAATCCACTAATCAATCAATTATGCATTCCATTGTTATACCTCTTGTATTATTTAGAGTTGATGAGTTACATTCAAATCCCAAATCTGATATTTAATAGTGATATAATTTTGTTGAGTTTATCTTCACTGAAATTCAATTTTCTTATTTGTAAAAAAGTGACAATATTAATGCTACAGACTGGTTTAAGAAGTAAATTTAAAAATGTAACTGAATGCATTTAACATGCTGGCTGGTGGTAGACCCTTAATAAATACTGTTTCTTTTCTACTTAACTGCCATTATATTACTTTTCTTTCTTATTTACTTGTATTTTTCACATGCTGCATTAACTATGAATATATATTATATAAAGAATGAGCACCACATGACACATAGTTATATATTTGCCAAATATGATGTATCAGTTGGATTTAACATCATTTTGATAGTTTGTATACTCTCCTGTGAAGACAACCCATGTTTGACTTTGTAAAATAGCATATTAGATGCTACATAGAATACGGCTTTTATGCATTTGGTGCTTCCTGGAGCACCAAATCATGAAGAACAAAATAATATATACTACAAAAATATGCTTTTATATTTAGTTGGTCTCTGTATTAATCTACTGGTACCTCCATAACAAGTACCATAAGCCAAATAGCTTAACCAATAGAAATATATTTTTTCATAATACTGGAGACTAGAAAACCAAGGTCAAGGTGTCAGCGGTGTTGAGTTCTTTTGAGGGCTGCACAAGAATTAGTTCCAGGTCTCTCCTTGGCCTGAAGATGGCCATCTTCTCCATGTGTTCTCCTTGCCTTTCTGCTATGCTCACCTATGTCCAAATCTCTTCTTCAGATAAGGACACAGTTATATTGAATTAGGGCCAACAGGGTTCCCTTTTACTTTTAAATCTGGTTGTCCTTTAATCCTTATTACAATAAATTTTATATATGTATGTACTTTCCTCTAGATTTATTTATTACATTTCTCTTTCTCAGTGTCCTCGGAGACTGCTTCACATGGCCTGTGTCACACATTACAGGAAAGTTTGCCCACTGGATTCCTGGGTCCTGCTGATTAAGGTATGAATAGCAGAACAGAAAGTGACATGAGTATGAGAGCAGAGAGTTTATGCTCTGGCTCCTAACTAGGGTGGAGAGGAGGAGAGAACATGGTGGGAGGGCATCATCTCTTAAGGTCAAAATAAACATCAGAAGGCCTGTGACACAGGCCATTTTCCCTCTTCCAGGCCTATCTTTCCTTGACACTTCAGGCCTTTTGGGCTCTTCTCCTGTACAGTAGAAGCTCCAGGAGGTTGTGTTATTCATCATGATTTTCCTACATGCTCTGCACACCTTATAACTAGTCCCCTTCTTGCACCTCCTCAGATGACCCCAATTTGTATGCACCATCTTCTATTTTCTGCTATGATGTGGGCAAAAGATGACCCCTTTGAAATTTGAGGAATGCTAAGACCTTCACTTCAAATGTTAAAAAAAGAACTCCCCCTAAAAAAATCTCCACACATAATTACAATTTTCTATTTCTATATTCTTGAAGCTCAACAAAAAGTATGCATTCTTAAATATAAAAATGACTTAAGTAGCATTTTGCAGCATTAAACAGAGGTGTTTTGTCCAGTCTATTTCAGCAAACAAGGAAATTAATATCAAGTCACAGATAATATCAACTAAACTGAGAACCATACAAAATACAGCTTCTTTCTGAGTAGCTGATGGATGAATCATTGTTCACATAAAAAAGCAAAAGATAAAATGTAGTTCTCTCACTTCTTCTGACCTTGGTTGATATTTCTGAACTTTCCAGACACTGAACGACTTCTGTTACACTTAGAAAGCTTCTCCGCAGCAAGTGTTTCAAAGACCATGTAATATCTTTTGAGAAGTGTAAATTTGATTCAATAGCTTCTACTATAATGAAATGTCAGCCTTACTTTTCGTGCCTGTTTTTAGATTTGTATTCACCGTTTGATGTTATCTCCTCATATACATGTAGGAGCTATAACACTAACAGCAATGCAAAGTGTGAGCAGAGATTTCAGAGTAATCTGGAGCTAGAAAAATGCAGGAGAACGTTTCCAGGAGCATCAAAATGGAAGGCACCTGCCCTTGCCATACACAGTGATTGCTAAAGGAATGCACTACTGCTCACTCCACTCCGTGAAAGGGAACCATAGCTTCAGTGTCATTATAAGATACAGTCCTCTCTTAAGTGCTGAGAATAAATGCTAAGACAGGGAAACTAATGGCAAATGAAATGCTCACCCTCACCCAGGGGAGACCTGCAGTAAAATTGCAAGGGACATGGACTTGGTCTTTCACCTCTTGCCTACCTCCTATGAAAATCTAAGAGTGTCCTTGTTGACTCCTATTCTAATTCTACCTTGTGGCAAACATTGGTCCTTCTAGAGCTACATTTCCATAGCTTATTTCTATAGCATTTAAGCTTACCTTTACTTATCAGTTGGTACATGATTAATGAGTATAATTACATTTTCATAAGAAAATTTTAAGATAAACATTCTTAAAATCCCAATTTTTGTATGCCATCTTTTTTGTTTTCTGCTGTAACTGCTGATAAAATATTAGTATTAAAAAATAATAAAATTTGATGGAATCTTATCTACTACTGACCTTGTGCTTCTGGGGGTGCAGTCATACATTTCTTTACGGAGAACTCCCTCTGTTTCTGGAATTCTCTGGGACATTTGAAAGCTATCCTTAAACCCCATTCCCACTCCCACTGCATCACACAGCCCATGTATTCTAATAACAATCTGGAAAACAAAGCAGGAAAGCTCTAAGGAAGATTTAAAAGTCTTTACTAGCAATATCTAATCTTTAGAAAGTAACACCTATATTTTAGAAAAGAAACTAGTTGGCAAGCTGAATGCATCCTACAGAAGAATGCTAGGTAGCAACACTTGATTACAGAATCTGTCCTGGAATCCTGCAAAATCCCTACTGATTATGCTGGCAAATATTTGTCTCCACTCATAGAGAATTTTAGGAAGTCAAGGTTTTGAAGGAAGAAATTTGGGAGAGGGTTTTATTAATCATGATTTTGAATAATTTATCCAGTATTCAAGTATGTTTTTAACCACACACTGAGCTCTTGTTAACAGGGGAGAATGAGACTATCCAGACATTTGTTCAATCTGGAGAAATATACTCAACAAGAGTTTAGAAAGATTTATGAAATGACATAGAGTAATAATAATTTGTTACAAGTATCTTAAAATTGCATGAAGTCCTATAATATTTAAAACAAGAACATGAGGGAACATTCAAAGGAAAAAGATCAACAGGCAATTTCATTTTTCTCTCCATTAAAAACCTTTTAATTATATACAACACTTCAAAACAAGAAATGTATGCTATTTCTAACTAAATTAGCCATTATAATTCACAGTTTATTTTTCCCAGGTCTGATGTTTTTTCATATCGCTTAGTATATTTAATAAAAATGATCTAGTGCTATTTTCTATGTAGTTACCAGCAAACTCATTCATTTCATGAGTCACATAATTTTTAACATAGCAGAGCACTACTCCCAAAATTGCAAAATAAACACCAACACTGCAATATTATTAATCAAATGAATCCTGACTTAAGATGTAAAATTAAGATATTATTTTATTCTGGTACTTTCAGCCTAATATTATTCTCTCAGATCAATCTAGATGAAGTTTCTTTGGTATTTTCTATAAGTGTAAAACATGATTCTGAGAATCATTATAATAAAGTCATACAGTGCTTTGAATACTAATTTTTAGGCTGCTTTAACTGTGTTACATATATATTTCCTTATTAGCTTTAATTCACTTTCTCTGCAGGGTGGTTGAAGACACTGAGGGTGAAGCCTGTAGAACCCAATCTGCCTGCTTGCCCCTCCTGAAGTTTTCAGGGAAAACAAATTCTTCTGAGGATTCAGTTATGTTCAAAATATCTATTTGCCAATGCTGACAGTGAAAACAGGAAGAGTAATGGGCAGAACGCCAAGAGAGCTAAGATGTTGACTCAGTCCCCGTCCCTATGCATAGCCTACCAGGACACATGCTTGGCCATCACTATTAGTTCCAGCATTTGTGAGTGGAGTGAAAGTACCATTCTATACACTCCATCAGCTTGTTTTGAGAATGCTGTGATAATGGGAAAATATTGTATAAATAGAGTGGACATAAAAAAACCATCAAGGAGGATGTGTAGGAGATGTTATTATTGTTTTCTAGAAATATAGTTTTGTATCATTTAGCAGTTCATAAATAGACAATGTTCGCTTAGTGATTTCCAACAAGAAGGTATAGAAGTCTAAGAATTGTTATGATTCTTAAGGGAACAGATGTCTTGACCTCAACAGATTAAACTTGGGAGCTGACTGAACACCCCATAGGGTGCTGGTTATGGCAAATGGAGACTGGACTTCATTCCTGGGGAGGTCAGTCATATTCCAGAGGTTAGAGCAAGACCTCAGTTCAATGTGTCCAAGGTAAAAGGTAGGCAGAAAACAGTCTCTTTGTCCTTTATAAATGTATAAAAATTATTTTCATTAACCCTCACACCTTATAAATTGAGAAACTGAATTGCTCATTTTCCAGGCTCCTTATCTTTCTGTGCTTCTGGTATTTCTTGTAAAGTATTATTTATTACAAGATTTTGTTATTTTTGGATGCTTTAGACACTTCTGGGGATGTAGATAAATGATTGGTGTATCAAATTCATCACAATATATGTAGATTGAAAATCTGTGATTTAGTAACTCTTTTCCTCATTGCAGATTCCCGTGAGAGAATAGCCAATCTAAATGAAAACACAGCTGAAACTTTGCTGAACATTACAAGTACAAATTTTAACAGGAAGGTATCACCATTATAAAAGATCAAAAAATTGTGCTGCAAGAAAACAAGTACAAAATCAATGTGTTTGGTTTGCATTATTGATTGTATATTCCAATAAAATATCTTCTTCACTTACTAAAATTTTGGATTTATATAGCTTTGGTTCAAATCCTACCATTGTGACTGCTAGGTGTTTATTATCTTGAATAGCTTTCTTGGTATCAATTATGTCCACCTTATAGAAGAGTTCAAAGGTTAAATGAAAGAATATGGGTAAAATTCTCAGCATAATGCTTGAAGCTTCAGTATTGAACAAATCAAGGGCTAGATTTTATAACTTTTGAATGGAATTCATTAGCTAGAAATACAGGCAGACACTCCAAGTGAAACTAATCAGATAAGAACAGGTGCAATATATTTGTTTCACCTGGAAACATTTAAGACCGCGGTTCTCAAACTTATCGGATATCAGAATTATGCAATTATTTTTCTGTACAATCATTTTTTACCTAGGTCCTACTACCAAATCTAGAATTCAATTCTTGAGAAGTTTTATTATTCTGATCATAGGTGGGAACCAATGGGACAAAGTCTGCTACAAGATATAGTAAGAGATACCATACACTTGCAATTTTGTGGGGCATGGTGAGGAAAATGCAGAGCCATTGAATGCCAAGTTAAGGATTGTGGACTTAACTAATTAAAGCTTGGCACATTATGACCAATCTTTAAATAAGAAAATGTCATGCTCAGAGCTCTGCTTTAGTAAGAGAAATTTGGCAATAAGAAGTATATTAGCACAAGAGTAAGATTGGAATAGACTAGACAGGATTTTACTGGTAGTCTGTATAGGACTTAACCAAGGGAAAATGAAGAATAGC
The DNA here is from genome assembly GCA_004026585.1 of Noctilio leporinus. NCBI lineage: Eukaryota > Metazoa > Chordata > Mammalia > Chiroptera > Noctilionidae > Noctilio > Noctilio leporinus. The sequence goes on along the minus strand of PVIW01000886.1, from coordinate 104,635 downwards.
TGGAATTAGGAAGATGGTACAGAGCCTCATGCAAGAAAGTGGTCACAGTTAAATGAGGATCAGTTAAAACAGGCAAAACATATAATGTTGGAAAGAGGAGCAAGAAGAAAGAGCATGTAAAAATACAGAACAAAATTTAAGTACAAAGCATACAGTCTAAGTAATATTAAGGAAGTATTGAGAATCAAAATCAAATACAAAATCAGTTACTGACTCCTGCATGGAGCTCCTAAGAGTTCCAACTGTACACACCACTTCCTCTCCTCCAGGTTGTCTGTACACCTCACAGCCACTGCTTTTCATTCTTGGAGCATGCAGAGTATGCTCCCGGCATACCCACAGGGATGACTCACCAGACGCTTCTGAAAAGTCTTCCCTTCTTAGACTATGATGACCTCCACTTTGGCTACACTTCAGCCACTCATGGGTCATCTTTTAAAACCAGAAAGTCAATGTATGGCCATAATCTCATAGCCCTTTAAAAAAATCATTATTAACATTGATCTCCCCATAACTGCTTTTTCTCCCATTCTGGCATCCACTTTCTCCATGACTCTTCTTACCATGCCACCACAAGCTGTATAGGTTTAAGAGTTCTCTTTTCTGCCACAGCATGCCCTTGTCCGTATTTCCTGATGATTTGCCCAGAATGCTCTAGTTCAGAATGCCTTCTCTTCTCCTGCACCCAACCTGTAGGACATGGCTGCAGAAACTGAGTTTAACCAAATTGATATAACTACGAATGTATGAACTCCACTTGAACTTGACCATCAACACGGCTAAGAACAATTTCTTTTTAATATTCAGGGTAGGCTTCCTTTTCCAGCCCTAAGAGTGACAGATAACCCTGTCCCAATGAGTAAAATTACCTACAAATCCACAGTGGAAATCCAGACTTAATAGAGTACTGTTAGCTTTAAAATCCCACTGCTATAAAAATACTGTGCTATCTATTTCTATATATTTACTTCTTTCCTCAGTGGTCTCAAAAGAAAATTGTTCTTTCTTGCCTTCAAAGATAATGCCTCAAGCATATCCCTCCATCCCATCCTCCCCATTCAGGGAATTGACCCTTCAATTCCTCATACTTTTCCCTGTGATTTCACATCACAGTGACTCTTGGCTCAGTCTGTGTAGACTGTCAACATGTTCTAGTCTTTTCTGTCTAGGAAAAAATAATCATTCCCTGTAAAACCAAAGATATTTTGATGAATCAAAAAAACATAAATAAGAACATCCAGGAAATTTACATATAAATTCAGTTTGTGATAAACTTAGAGGATGTGAAGAATCATAAGTATAAAAATAAAATCAAAGGAAACTATCATATGCAAGCCACTTTTTTCTCATTCTCAAATGAATCTAAACCTGTTTAGTACACAAGTTTGAGTGAGTCTACCTTATCATGTTTACTTTCTTTTTCTTTTTCCTCTTGTACTTAATGCAATAAAGCTTTCATCAAAATTACTATACCAAAATGGCTCTGGCTCGGATCCCTTATGAGCTATTGACAAATTACAGGCTTTGTTTTAATTAATGTCTCTATGACATTTAACATTTTTTGACCTTCTCTTCAAGCTGCTTTCTTCATTTATTTAGTAAAGAGGTTTTCATATTCTAAACATGATCTTGTGCCAACTATGGATATCTAATAATTAAAAATTATTTTGCTTCAGGTATTGAGTGGAAAAGTGGGTGAAGGTGATCAGACTGCACAAACCTGAAGTTATAAGATAAATAAGTCCTAGAAATGTAACACCCATTGTGGTGACTATAATGAACAATACTGTATTGTATATTTGAAAGTTCTAATAAATAGATCTTAAAAGTTCTCATCACAAGAAAAAATAGTGTGTAACTAAGCGTGGTGGTGTTAACTAAACCTATTATAATCATTCTGCATTGTACATATATATCAAATTATTATGATGTACATCTGAGCTAAAGTTAAAACTAGCCAAAAACTGAAAACAACTAATACTCATCAACTGGTGAATGAATAAAGAAATTAAATATATTCATACAAAGAAGGTATTACACAGAAACCAAAAGCACCAAAATACCAATATGCACAACATAAATAAGCTCAAAAACATTGAGTGAAAGGAGTCAGAAACATAAAAGAACAACCGATATAATCCCACTCTGTGAAGTTTGGGTGTAAGAACAATTTACCTAAACTAATAGAGGTCAGAATGAAAGTTGCCCCTACTCAGTGGGAAATATGAGTACAAAGAAGTAAGCAAAACTTTCCCTAGGAAAGTCAAATAATCTATATGTGATTGGGTATGAAATAATTTACCAAGACTCAATGGGTGAAATAATTTACCAAGACTCAATGAATTGTACACTGAGCATGCACACTTATGCAATGCACCCATACATAAATGAAATCTCCATTTATGAAGAAAAATTAGAATACCAGTTTATAAAGAAATAGTGGCCTAAGAAAAATAATAAAAGTAACTGATTTTTTCTGAGCACTTTTTTTTTTCTGTGTTGAAACTATTACTACTTTCTTTTTGGGTAGAATCCTTCTCTGCTACCATTAGCTTTCTAGCCTGTACTTTTGAAATAAAAATATATATATTATGGAATGAATGAAATGGTTCCTGGGTCTTGGGAACCTCTCCTCTGAGATAATCAGCACAGACATTAGAGATTTGAGATACAAAGAGGTACTGAATAAAAGCTAGAAGCCTATCAGAAAATTAGCAATTTTTACATCAAGGTCCCTTGGGTATCTTGTAAAACTTGATGCTTGGTATAAAATAGCTCAGTCTTCAACAAAGTGTTATTATTTGGCAAAAGAACAGTTTAAAAGTGCTCACAGGTAAGGATCACCAGCTAATGTCCTCATAAACAAGAAGGGTACAAACCGGCATCTGGAGTTCTTTGCTTAAAACCCAAGGGTGCACTACTTTCTAGCATCACACTGGATTCCAAGTAAGCCCCAAAATGAAATAATTAAAAAGCACCAGATTATATAACCTTTCATATTCTTTTTTTTTTCTTAATATTTTATTTCATTATTTTTAGAAAGAGGGGAAGGGAGAGAGGCAGAGAGGGAGAGAGACATCAATGTATGGTTGCGTTTCACCTGCCTCCAGTCACAGACCCGGCTGGAGACCTGGTTTGCAACCTGGTTATGTGCCCTGGCTGGGGAATCGAACGTGCGACCTTTGGGTCGGTGCCTTACCCACTGTACTACCAGCCAGGGGCATCTTTCATATTCTATCCAAGGTATTCTAAGGTAATCACTGTCGCTACTGTGCCAGCAATCTCAGTGTGTCGACCGTTCTCTCCCTTTTTCACCCCAACAGGGACATTAGGATTGCGATGCTACTGTGATGTCTTTTATAGGACTTGTTTTCATATTGTGTGGGATTTTTTCAACTCATGATAGCTACTAAAAACTTTTGATATACTTACATTTGTGACAGTGAAATGGAAAACTGCCTAACACTGAAGGGTCCAGGACGCTTAAACCAATTTTACTAGCTTTCATAAAAAACTTAAAGAACAATCTTCTGAGGTTGGGAATGCCTCTTGCTGGAGAAATGAAAAAGGCATCATAAAAGGACATTTACTGGGTTCATAAAATTCAAATGAATATATTATTACCACATTTCACAATATTAAAAGATGGATGAAGAAAGGAGAAATGAAAAACATGAGCAAATTGAAATTGATCATCAAAAATGCTAGAAATAAAAGCCCTAAAAATTCACTGGTAAACCAATTAGAATTCTATTACATTTCAAATGATTACCATAAAAATCTGATATAATTTAATATGAGGTTTCATTTTTCTATTTTCCCTAAGAGATGACAGAACTTAGCCAAGTATACTTAAAATTCCTATCATTTATCAAGTGTCTGATAACCTGAAATAAATCAAACTCTAAAATGGTGATGGGATATAGTTATTCATAATATTCTGGTTAATTTGAATGCATTTATGTGCCCTGTCTTCATTTTTTATCTAGTGGCTAAAATGAACAAAAAGCTATCGTTTGTATCCATGATGATAATCATCATTTGTTCTGTCATTACATCTCTTTTGTAATCACTTTAGTTCTATGAAATCGAAGCAAAAACCAAATGAAACTTCTATTACTTATCTGACTGACACCAACTATAAAATATTCTATGAAACTAAAGCTATCTATAAAATTGGGCCTCGGGTAGGCTGCCAACCAAAAAAAAATTAATAAGTCCTTCTCTTCCATATAAGCAGCTCTTTGTCAACTATGTGCTGTTAGAGGAGAGCAATCATTTAGTTTAAGTACCTGACCATGGAGGTATTGTATTCCTATAACAGTGCTATTTCTATAATTGACTCTTCATGAAAGTAAAGCTAGTCAATATAACAATAAGAAAATAAAGAGTTCTTACGTAGTCCCTTCCCAGCTCCACCCAGTTTCCCCTATCGTTAATATCTTACATTAGTGTGACACATTTGTTACAATTATTGAACCAATACTCATGTTATTATTAAATAAGTCCACAGTTTACACTAAGCTTCATAGTGTGTTGTAAAGCTCCATGAGTTTTAACAAGTGCATCGGGTTACATGCTCATTATTTTGGTATTACAGAGGACAGTTTCACTGCCCTAAACCTCTCCTAGGCTTTGCCTATTATTCTTCTCCCTAAACTCTGCCAACCGCTGATCTTTCTACTCTCTGTAATTTTGCTTTTCCAATAAAGTCATATCATTGAAAACATATGTTATGTGACCTTTTCAAACTGGCTTCTTTCATTTAGCAATACTCATTTAAAGTTTCTCCATGTTCTCATGATTCATTTGTTTAATCACTGAAAAATAATTCTATCATATGGATGAACCAAAGTTTACCCATTTACCCACTGAAGGATATCTTGGTTGCTTCTAAGTTTTTCTCATTATGAATACACTATAAATATTCATGTGCAAATTTTTGTGCAGACCTAAGTTTTCAATTCATTTGTGTAAATAACCAAGGAGCACAATGACTGGGTTATATGGTAAGATATGTTTAGTTTTGTAAGAAATTTTCAAATCATCTTTTAAAGTGACTGGACCATTGTATGCTTTCACCAAAAACAAATGAGAGTTTATGTATTAGTCCATAGTCTTGCAAGCATTTGGTGTCATCGGTTTTTAATAAGTGTAACGGCACCTCATTTTTTATTTATTTTTTCAAAGAGTTTATTTATTTCCTTTTTAGAGAGAAGGGAAGGGAGAGATAAAGAGAGGGAGAGAAACATCAGAAACATCGACGTGTGAGAGATACATCTATTGGTTGCCTCTCACCCCCACCCCAGAGGATCTAGACTGTGACCCAGTAATGTGCCCTGCCTGGGAATAGAACAACCTTTTGGTTTGCAAGTTGGTGCTCAATCCACTGAGCCACACCAGCCAGGGGACATCTCATTTTATAATTTGCAATTATCTAATGACATAGGATGTTAAGCATCTTTACATATGCTATTTGCACCAAACCCAGATGGGTTCACTGGTGGACTCTACCAAGCCTTTATGATAGAAATTATATTAATTCTCTACATCCTATTTCAGAAAATAGAAGCAGAGAGAATACTCCCTAATTCTTTTTGTGAGGTCAGCATTATCTTCATGCACACACATATACACACACAGAAAAAAAAAAAAGGGAAATTTTTATACTGTAAAAGATAATAGTCATAAAGCTAAAAAAAATAAAGCTAAGCTAGTAGCATTTATCTATGGCTATATATTAAAATCATATGTCAAGCTTTTAAAAATTACTAGTGCCTAGGCCCTATGCTAGACCAATTAATTCGGCTATTAAGGGGCAGGTTCACAGAAAAAAAATTGTAAAATATTTTCAATCTTTCTGAAAATCAAAGAAATAAAAATTAAACAAAGTATAACTTTTTAATCATTACATACAAAAGATTAATAAGAGTGATAATATCTAGTATTTATAAACCTGTAGAAAATGGAATTCATAACTTTTTGATAAAGTCACAAATAGTTTGGAAAAATAGTGATATATATATATATATACACATATATATGTATATATATATGTATATATATTAAGTCATCAAACTCTTTGAGCTATTAATTCAATTTTTGCCATACAGAAAAAGAATGTGAAAATGTACAGTGGAAGCTCTACTAAGTGACCTCCAATTAGCTAATATATCAGATGAGCTAACACTCATTTTTATTTGTAACCTACTTAAATTCAAGTAGGTTGCCAATAACCTACTTATTACTTGTAATAACCCAAGTCCTGACACCTAGTGACAAGCCAGCTACTTTCTGGTACACTCAGACACTCCTGCTCACACCCATGAATTTAATGCTCACCAAGTCAATTGTTTGTCCCCAAAATTGCTATACCACTGAATTTGTAAATATAATTATGCAGTTTTATTGAATATTATAAACACAAGAAATGGTATACACCAGAAAAAAAGAGACAGTTGTTTCAGTAAAAAAAAAAAAAAAAATCAATTTGAGACAATTTGGTGGAGATATGAAAAGAATCAAGGCACTAAAATACTTGTCAAATTACATATGAAAGATAATAAGAACAAAAAATATAAAATTATTCTGAAATTAAATACTTTTAAATGTGTTTAATTTCTCATAAAACATTTATATAAGTAAAATTGGATACAAAAGAAGAGTGAATACAAAACAGGATGATATGGGATTAGTGTTGGCCTAATATAGAGAGTAGCTAAAAGTTATACATTCTTATGCATTCACATTAAAAATTGATATGTCTATATACCATTTTTATAATGTTTCATTTAATTATATTTGAGGTTTTAATCTTGTTTCTACTACACTGAATACAACACTTGAACTATTTGCATGAGTGCTTATTTTACCATTATTAAACAAAAAAGTAGTTAGAATCAAAATTAATAAAATAAACCATAACATTATAAAGAGTCAGTGCTATATGAAGTATCAAGAAAGATATAAAAGTAAATTGCTGATTAAAAATCAAGAAAATATGCCATAGCTGGTGGCACAGTGGGTAAGCCACCAGCCTGCGAACCCAAAGGTCTCTGGTTTGATTTCCAGCCAGGACACATAACCAGGTAGCAAACCAGGTCTCCAGCCAGGTCCTTAGCTGGAGGCAGTTGAAAGGCAACCATACACTGATGTCTCTCTCCCTTTCTGCCTCTTTCCCTTCCCCTCTCTCTACAAATAATAAATACATATTAAAAATAAATAAATAAATAAAAACCCAGAAAATAATGTATAGAATATTAAATGGGATATGCCCTAAATCTTTGGTTTTGAGAAAATGATATCCCAATAGAGACAGAGTAATAAATACCAATGTAGCTAAACAGAACAAAAAGCTAAAAAAAAAAAAAATCATCTATCTATAAGTAATGTTTTCTTAATTTTTTCCTTGATTATTATTTAAATGTATCATTTGTAAAAAAATCATCAGTCTCTGTTTTCAAATAATTGACAAAGTTTATAATCAAATTACCCTTTCGTGTTTTTCTAAAACTGTTTTATACAATGCATATTGCATTTGTGTCAAATTTATTAAATGTATTTCACGTAAATGACATTTACTTTTTTGACTACCATTCGCTCTTGAAGACTAATGCTTGAGCATATAAAATTGTGTGGTAGAGCCTTAGACTTTAAACAACATGTCAGTCACTTAAATTGCTGATTAATTTTGACTTGGCACCACTTACCATTTTAGATCAAGAGCTTGATGAAATAATCAGTCATCTGTGCCTGCTTTCAGAAATTAACACACATGTTTATTTGTCAAAATGTCAAAGTAAGTCTTTAACTTATAAGTACTGTCCTAGGGATTATATGTCAACATTTCTCAACATTTAGAAAGTGCTACTCTCAAAGCATGATTCTTATAGCAAGATCACCTTTGTAGACCTTCCTTGTGTATTTTTCATTAGAAATTAAGTAGAGCTAAAACTTTAGGCTGAAGTGACAAGCTCCACAAAATTTTCATCAGAAACCATACTAAAACTTAAACCGGTGTTGTTCTTCTTTTCTTTTAAGGAAAGGCTATTGACATTCTTTTATTTAATAGTGACTACATGTAAAACAAAATGCTATTCTAGGTGTTTGGGGAATGAGCCAGACAGAAATGGTTCCCTTCACTAGGGGTAGGGAGTGGGGAGTGCTGGGCATAGAGTCAGTACTTTGAAATTAAACCAAACCAGTCACTATGTATTACTGTTTATCAAGATCATTGTATACGTAAAACTATATCTCAAATTAAAAAGAAGACCAAGGACAAAAGTACACAGAATTGGTAAGCAAAATTACATCCAATCCATATCAAATTTCAATGACTTGAAAATAGGGATGTCATTAACCCTCAATAGTAAAACCTAGAGTTTCAAATATTACCCAATAATAGAATTTATGTTGATGCGATGTACTTTTCTTTGCAAGAATAATTCTATTAATAAAAATTATACCCTGATTTAGTTGTCTGTGGTAAGCTAGTGAAAATTTTACCTTTTTCTAAATTGTATTATCTTCATCTTAAATGTCCTTCATTTATAAGGTGGGTAAGTAACGTGAAAATGAAGCTAAACAGAAAGTTTTGTTATTTGAAACTGGATTAATATAAAGCCATAAAGAAAAAGAAAATTAAACATATTTCAAAAGATATCACTACTTTTATGATTGGCAAATATGAAAATCAATCCCAAAAATAAGCAATAATTGTGTTACAGTTTCTAACTTTTGCACATTTTATAAATGAGATAAACAAAGAGGTGAACAGGAGTGGAGAAAAAGAAAATGTCAGAAAGAAGTGATAAATAAGGAACTTGATTCCATAATAAATATTTATTGAGTATTTATTATGTTATGTTCCAGATATCTGGCTGCTCAGTAAATAATATCTACTTTCATGGAGTTTACTAACATATATTAAAAGTAACAACTATCCTTATACATGATACTTTAGCTGTATCCCCCAGTTTATTATATTGTATTTTCATTATCATTCAGTTAAAATGCTTTATAATCTCCCATGTAACTTAGTCTTTTACCCAGGGGTTATTTGGAAATTTGCTGTTTAATTTTCAAGTACAAGGTCTGTCCGAAAAGTATTGAGCCAATGTCAATATAATTAAAACAGTTTGCATAGCTGATACTTTTGGGACAGACCTAGTATTTGGGGTTTCTCCAAATATTTTACTATAATATGATTGATTGAATATAAATCAAATAAAATTAATGTCTAACTTAATTCTATAGTGGTCGTAAAACATAACCTGCGTTGCTTCGATCCTTTTAAATGTATTGAAATGTATTTTATGACCCATCCTGTGTCCTACCTATACTTATTAATGAACATATGCCTTTGAACTGCAATTATTGGAGGATGCAATTGATGGTTATTGATGGAGGATAATGAAAATTAACTAGAGTGAAAAATAACACCACATTTCTTTCTTGGAATTGCATTGCCTACCACTGAAATAAAACAAAGGCTAGAAGTTAAATTATATGTGTGAGATGTCAATAGTAGTGAATTTGTGTGGTTCATACATGAGCATGTTGCAGAAAAAAATGGGTATCAGAGAGTACACCTGTGTTGGACATGCTGAATTTTAGCCAATGAGAACCCCAAAAGCAGCTGTCCAATGACAGTTTGCTATGCAGGTATAATTCAGATGGGATTTTAGAACAGAAATATTTTGGGGAAAAAGTGAAGCAAGTTCAAGTGAGATAATAAGGGATAAGCAAAGTTGGCTTACATGCAATTGTTTGTATGTAAAATAACCCAATAATTAATAAATAATAATACAAGAATGAACTCTGTCTTTCACATACTCACTACAACTGTTAACCTACTTTTGCATGTCCTTGTAAAGCTGTAAATGTTGGAAAAACAGAAAAAATAAAAAAAAAGTAAAGACAAGGTTATGTTTCCTGTATCAACTATGGAGATTTTTAAAATAAATTTATTGTCAGTTATTTATGCATGTATGGTATGGTACTGAGTTCATCTGTAATACTGAGTGATCTGGAAATTATTTTTAGATTTGGTAGTAAACAACTCAGCAAAGAGAGATGATAGGCCAAGTAAAATCTAGTAAGTTCACTATTGGAACATTATCTGAATTTTTAAATATAGGCATACATACACACAGTCAAATATAATTAAATATATCTTTGTAGATTTTATTATTATTTTGATCACAATTGATAACTTGTCTACCAATGAAAAAACCTATTAGTCAAATTTTTGCACAATATTTTAAAATTATTTAATGTGAGAAAATATGATGACATTTTTTATGACATCATGTAAAAGAAAAATGGCAAATCTGCTTAGCCAGATCACTATAATTCCAAAGGCTTTCTTTCATAATGATACTGAAAAGCTGGGCCCCTCTGTTGGAGAAGGTCTTTCTTTATAGAAGAAACAAATATAGGACTCAGTGAAGGAAGGGAATGACCACATAGCCATCCAGATCCACCCTTTGGCACAATGAACACTATAGCACAGAGGCAATGAACATTTATCTTCAGGCCTTTTAAACATAAGTTTCACAAGACTTCTGTGTTTAGTTGAATCATGGCTATAATTTTTTTTTCAGGAAAAAGGAAAATTAGTCATAGCTTCCTTAGGCAAATATGCTTAAAGTCCTTGAAAGCACAAGGCAATTACTCTAGGTTTGGAAAATAGAGTGATCTAATTAGAATGTTAAATTAAGTTCAGTAGTGATACTGCACTTGTTTATACATTCAAACTAATTTCATTAGACTAAATTTAGCCAACATAGATTATTTACTTTGTCACCACCCATTATAGTAAAATTATGAAAGCGGTTTAGAGGTTAGATGATGACTGTGGAACTCTCCCAACTTCACATTGAAAGATTCCTTGAGAAGGAGGAAGAGGAGGAACAGGAGAAGAGGTAGAAAAGAGAAAGAGGAGAAAGAAGAGGAAGAAGGAGAAAGAGCCGGAGAAAAAATATACAAGGAGATCTAAAGTTCGCATTTTCTTGGAAACCAGGAATATTAATCAGTGTTTTGTCAAGTCTCAAAGAATGTCCACTAATCAAAGAATAGTTGAGTTCCTTAAAATAACTAGCAAAACCCCCACACATGTTCTACCACCGCAATAGAGAGCATTCACAAGCCAATAAATTGCATTAGGCAACATTGATCCACTTCATACCCTTTCCCAAGGATTTTGTTTCTCATGTTCATTATTAGAGATCTACATATGCACCCACTTTAATGTATTAATTAGGAGTTACTTTGAATTTTTATGAAATGAGTCAGGGCTTACCTTGATCTTTTACAAAGAGACCAACAGATGTGAAAGAAAAAATTTAAAACAAAACAAAACTCAATAGATTTTTAATGGGGAGATTAACTGATTTAGTAGGAGTGTGAAATGGAACAGACACCTGGGAGGTTTGAGGTTGACCCATTATGCAGAGAGAATTCAGCAGTGTCAATGTAAGTGACTCTCCAGCATAAAAAGACACAAACGCAGGGAGGGACATTGTGACAAATTCTCCTCAGCCACTGGTCATCAGTCCAGGCAAACAGTACTGATAATTCTTGAAGAAATCAGACAGCCCTAAGGCAATAGTAAAATCAGTTCCATTCAAAGCTTGATTTTAGATTAGCTGGGATTCTAAGAACACTGATGTAGTCAGTTGTTTGTAATGAACTGGTGGGTTGAGTACAAGAACACCTGCAAGGCCGCACACTTTCTGAGATGTACCCATCCATTGCCTCAGAATCTTTATTTTTGAGGCTACTACTAATTCAGAATGTTTTCTACCACTATGTATCTTACCACAATATCCACTACTCCATATATGGCTTCCTAGATGTGGCAGGTAGACTCAGAGCAAGAAAATTCCTGAGAGCAGTTTTACTTTTCTTCAAGCTTCACATTTTGGGGAAGCACCTACTCCCTCTAAGCAAAAGAAGAAGAAGAAGAAGAAAAGAATAGGAGAAGGAGAAGAAGGAGAGGAAGGGGAAGGAAAAAGTTTGGTTGAGGCAGTCCACTTGTCAACTCCTTGCCTCTATTTCATTACAATTCTCTGGTTAAACGGTAGGGAAAAGGTAGTCCTTAAAGAGTTTCCTTAGATCTTCAAATATAAATGTGTACTCAGTAAAAGATGACTTTTGTGCCTCTGGATATCACTGTTGTCCTTAATCAGCATGACTGTAACAGAACTGGATAACTTTTTCAGGTTCACAGCATTTGTTAGTGGTAGAGCTACTAACAGAGGTACACAAACTCTGAATTCAAACCTTCAGCTACAACTGCAACTATTTTCCTTACCATAGGATTTAGAATTAGAATTAACTTTAACATATTTATATTCTTCAACATTTCTAGAGATATTACAATTATATATGCTTTTCTACTTGATTCTTTCATGATCTTGAAAAAGTGTATAAGTTTTTAAACATTTTCGTAGGTTTAACTTTCAAGAATATTTTAATATTCTCCTCCAATTCCTCTGAAATTGACTTGTTCAAGCCACCTGAATGTTCATCCTTACAGAGGAGTCAATTATCAAGCCTGAAATGACTTCATGGTGAAGGAACAAATGTCCATTATGCCTTGTTGTACATAATCTTAGAGACTCATCCTAAGGGATGATATTGAGTAGATACAAAGGATGTTGTCATCATTGACACAGGGAATGTTTAAGAAGCATAGTTAAATGTTGATAGGTAAATTTTGACAAAGGAATAAAGTGAAGAAAATCCAAAAGGTGAATCATTACCCTAAAATGGAAGGATTGTTGTGGGGAGGGCCAGACAGATCTCAAAGACTGAGCTTGGGGATATCCAAAGATACAGAAAGAAAATGAAGCAATGTGTCATTGAAAGGATGTTAGAAGAGTAAATAGCTCTATTACAAATATGCTCAAATTATGACATAGTGGCAAGCATGTAAGCTGCCAGTTTTCAGATGTTTTACTCTCACTTGGCAAAGCAAGTCATTCTCATCTTTGTACTTTGTTGAGTCTTCCCCTCCCTTCCAAACTGTCCTGTCCTTACTGCACCCACTGCATTTGATCATGTTGACTTCTGACCACTGGTTTGGCTATAGAAAGAGTTTTGTTACTGTTTTTTGTTCTTCTTTCTCCTAAATAGTTCTCAATTTCATTGCTGTCTGGGGCACCCATTTATATCCCCCTAAGGGATATCCTAAGCTCCTTGGGAATTAGCAGTGTATGGGATCCTCCTACTTCTAGATTTTTTCCCTCAAACTGCGGCTTGGTCTTTTGCTCTTCTGGTGTGAGTCAGTTCGTTTTGCCTGTCTCTTTTCTGTCTTTCCATATCCAAACCTTAAATAGTTCTCCTAGAACAAAGAATATACAATCTAAACTATTAAATTGAAATAGTGTTTTGCTAAAAGGAAGGTTTAGAGAAACTAATATGGATGTGAAACACTTGGGGAAAGAACAAATTTAGAGAAATTAAAGAAAAGGAGAGTAGGAAGTTGTACAGAAGCCATCAACACGACTTTCCTAATTAGCCTAAGGAGGAGAGTGTATACATTTATCCTTTTAGGTTTGAGAATGTAGCGGTAACCTGTTTCTTATGTATGCTTATAAAACCACTTTTCAATTTCTGTTGTAATTTTATCACAATTTCAATATAAAGTAATGCATTCATTGTTTTAAGCTGCTTGAGCAGAATCTTTAGTGCATTACAGATCAATGAACAAACTAAAACACTTCGCTTTAAAATACATCAGTGTTTTCTCTCTCACCAGTAGTTAGCAGAAGCAAAACCTACACAGTGAGTCAGTGAGTCCCCAGCTAGATCATTAGAACTTGATTCCTTTCTACTTTTTCCCTCATGTTGAAGAAAAGAATGGCTGTTACTGTGTCTATATATACCTCCTTCTCCCTTACAGTTTTTCCTGTTCGTCTGACTCAAAGGTTACCATAGAGAGTGATCAAAATTCACCTACTCTGTGCCCAAACATGAGCTTTTATGAATATTCTTTTTTTTCTTTTTTTGGTATGCTATGCTCTTTTTTTCATGCTGTTGAAAATTTCTCTTAAGCATTTGCATCATAAAATATTCTCCACTAAATTAATCCTACTGAATTTCTTTTGCCTATACCTAACTATCTTTATTTCCTTAAATTCCTTTAATTCCTATCAGGGGTCCCCAACCTCTCCCAATGTAGGAGTCCTTCTGACTCAGATTTGGTGATAAATTGTTCTTGTACTTTCACTTGAATGGCATTTTTCTTTTCATTCTTAATTTCTTGAACCACTTTTCCAAATGGATCAAGCTCAGTCCCAAACCAGCTCCAGGAACAAATCCTTTTATTTTCCCTTCAGAAACACTGGTTTCCACCATTCCTTTCACTTGATTACATCTCTTATGCTTGTATACCCACTTTTGCCATATGATGAATTGAAATGTATTCTCCTAACATCACCATTGCTACCATTACCATCCCCACCGCAGTCCGAAAGTTTAAATCTGTACCATCCACATTTTTGAAGACATGTGATCTTCTCTGGTAACCGTTATAATGGACATCTGATGTTAAAATGAGAAGCCAGCTTAATCTTCTGGCAAATACATATTAAACACTATGCTTTAGTCAATTTGCTAAAAAGCACTAAATATTGAAAACACCATTGTTTTATAGTATGCAAAAATTATCCACTTTTATGTTGATATAGTAGAATGATGAAGCTTTAAGTATATGTTATTACCTATAGAACATAGAAATTTTTGTTAAAATTGGTTAAAACGCGCAGGTATAACACTTGCTTGGGACTGTCAGACATTAGTTTCTTCAGTTTGAGATATTTTGGTCAATAATTAATATATTATAACCTGCACACTCACATATCATTTAGAGCTCATGTTTTCTTTTTAGAAAAATAGAAGACTTTATAAGTTAATTTAATAAAGTGTCTATATCTGCCCTGGCTGGTGTAACTCAGTGGATTGAGTACTGATCTGTTAACCAAAGAGTCTCCAGTTCAGGATTCCCGGTCAGGGCACATGCATGGGTTGAGGGCCAGGTCCCAATTTGGGGGCACATGAGAAGCAACCACACATTGATATTTCTCTCCCTCTCTTTCTCCCTCCCTTCGCCTCTCTAAAAATAAATAAATACAATCTTAAAAACATCTTTAAAAGCTAAAACATTATTTATATCTTAAAAGGAAGTAAATACTAAGTCTAAAACAAGCTAATTATAATTTAAAATATACCCACAAGGGTGTACTTTTATATACCTATATTATCAGCTCTAATATCTGAGTTTTTTTCCTTTAAAAATTACAGAATTGGCATTTGCTCTCTTATCTTTGAAATTTCTGGTACCATAAAAAATAACAATTTGTCATTTAATCTATGCAAATTACCATCGCTTATGTTTCTGTTCAGTGATGAGGGAAAGATAAGGCATGAGAGTGATCACCATTTAAAAGTGAAAAAGAAAATGTTCTACAGTATTTTCTCTTCCTTTCCAACTAATATTTTAACCTGAATGCCTATGTTTCAGTTTGGAAAAATTTGTTTTTCTCTTTAGGAGTCAGCCATACAAGCTATCCCATGCCACTACTCTTTAATTCAAATAAATTATGAGTCATACACAAGTTTAAAGTGAAATTCTGCAAATTAAAAGACAAATTTTTATTTTTGATTGCTCACCACTAAGAATTTAATAGCTTCTAGTTAGAAGGTATTATAGGTGACTTTGTAGACTGATAATTACAAAAATTATCAGTTTTCTTCTTCTCAGAGCTGCCTGATACCTTAATAACACACAGTGAAGTGAAAATTTTGTAACTGTCACTATTTTATAAGGTGATAATTTAGGTAGTTACTCAAAGGGATTGTGTGGTCCCATCAATTGTCAAGATGTGACGCCAGTGCACACCTGAGGATAAACACAGAGGTTGTCAAGGCAACGCTGAAACTTGGAGCACAGCTCACAAAAGCAAGTGGTCCTGTGCATCTCAGGAATGTGTGACTAATGGTTTGTTTTGCAGGCTTTCCGATCCCTTGGTCAGAGTATTACAGCCAAGATGCAATCAATTTCTCAGCTGTGTCCCTGGTTCTACTAGCTTATGATGTGAAACATTTGGGGAAAGAAAGAAGAAACACTGCTCCTTTTGACCTTTATTTCAGTCATTTCATCACTCTCACTTCGAGTATTTGGATAATGCACACTATCCAGTCAATATCAAGATGGATTCTTTACCTCATTCATAGCAGTGTATAGTTTAAAATATATATAACAATGTTAGCCACAAAAGAGTTCAGGGACTATATTAGACTAGAAAGTGATTCCAAAAGTTACTCTAATTAAAAAAAAAAAAAAAAAAGACTGGGTTTTGTTTGTTTGTTTATTTGTTTATTTCTTTTCTAGACAATGAGGTATTATAGGTGAGACAAATTATTTTATAGACTCATAACATTTTAGAGATGTGATCAAAAGATCATTGTTGATCTTACATCCAAATGAATGCATGCTTATAAATGAACATGAAAAAACTTAAATAGCAAAGATCTAACTTTCTTTCCTCCAAAACATAAAAATAAAATAGTTTCCAAAAATTCAATAGTATGCCAGCAGTTTTATGCCCATTTCAACAATTTCTGTTTCTAGACTGCAATTTAGAGTCATTTTTCTAGAGCTTTTGATATCTAGATCATAATGTATTTTCTCATCAAATTGCTTTTTAATATATCTTCAAATTGCCAAAACTTGGGTGTTTACTCCGACCTTGGAACTACTTGATCTGTCTTCAGAAATATAAACTTCATCACAGCAATCAGACACATTCACTCCAACAACTCTTACAGTACTAAATTTAAGTAAAGGCAGTTTACTACATTACAGATGATGTATCTTTACGCAAGGAAGAAGCAAGATGCAGGTACAAAGGAAAATTTGTACACAACGACAAAATTGGGGAAGAGCAGGAAGTGCAAGGTTCACAAAAAAAGCCTGTAAGGACTAAGGTCAGTTGAAGAATAAGACCTGAAAGGGTCTGAGAGGAAAGTGTCAGGAAATGAGTTTAGGGAGATGAGTTTGAAGTATGTTGTCAAACTCACTGAGTGTTTTCAGAAGAGATATGATATAGTCTAATTTGTAATTCCAGTATCAGTGTGGAAGGTTTAAAGAACTTCCCTAAGGCCACACCAGAGATAAAGATATTTTGAATTAAATCTGTCTAATTCCAGAGGCATTGAATAGTAAAGAAGAAGAAGAAAGTGAGCTAATGGGTTTCCTTTTAGCAGCAAATCATTCCTCTTCATCTCTGCTTTCTATGAAGTGTCCCTTTCATTAAATACTTTCATTAGGTAGAAAAAATAATGAATTCTGTGCAATAATTTTAATTAATTTCACATAACAAAGAAACTGTGGTAAAGTTAAATAGAGATTCATTAAAAATATGATGATATTATACATTTTAAAGGCTGAAAAAGTTTTTATACAGTATAATAGTGTCATTTTCATCTTCTCATACCCAATATCTAGTACAGTGAACCGGGAAGACACAATGTTATTCAACAGAGAAACTATGGAGGTCAACTTGACCAATGTTTTGGTGTACAAATGAAGAGACTGAGATTCAGCTTCATCCTATGACTTGGCAAGGTAGGGCATAAAACTGCCTGGAGTGAACCTAGGATCATTTCTATAAAGAGTTATTTATTTTAATATAATACTTACAGGAATAGCACAAAAAAATGGACATGACAAGTATGTGCTTACATGTATAAGAATGCAGCTAGAAAAGCAGTCAATGGATGGTAGGTACTATACAGGGTGGGAGAAAAGTATGTTGACAGTTGTATGGGAAATACAGTTTGTTCTTGCATGATTATTTATTAACTATTATTTATTTCCATAAAAACAACTATAAACTGATTTTCCCCACCATTTATAATAAAATGTTTACAAAAACCATCCAGTTGTCACCAATAATAAAGTCCTTGGTTTTAAAGTATCCAAAAGCTGTTCTTGTGCAGTACAATTTAACAAGTTTATATATGCTTGTAATAATATGCTTGTCTAAAACTTGTTTACTGAAACATTTTGACTTGCATTAGTTCTTTAGGTCTATAGATTTAAATTAAAGTTCTCACCTAAGTGAAAATAGAAATCCAATATCTGATTCTGTAACCTATGCTTTAATTTCTTATCACATACTTGGGTTACCTTCTGGTCACATGGGAAAACTGCCAATAACAGGCAAAAGAATTTTGTTGTGGTTTAGTTAAAAATGAGATGTTTCCTCTTATCAAAGATTTCAGCATGTGGTCCACATTTGTAGTAAATTGGCAGACACCTTTTAGCATATTTGTTACACATTTTGCCATAGGTACCCTGTAGGTTGGTGAGCTTCAGTGGACCAACCACATAAGCCTCACTGGGTTCCTGTGAGGTTTCCACGGCAGATCTAAGCCCCAAGCAAGGTCTTTGCTTCAGGATACAAAAGGAAGTCTATAATCAGTAGACCTGTGGTATCAGATTTCAGAGACAAATTTTCCAAGTAGTATAATGATTTCCCAGCAGAGGGTGCACTACTGTCAGCAGCTTTTATAGCTGGTTGCTTCCCAAATGTTTTAACACCACTTGGTTCGTGGGCAACAAGGCTTTACAGCAATGCTATCACAGTGCTGGCCCCAAACTGACTGCCGACTGCAAACCGTCACTTAACAGATGGGTACTAGAAGAGAATACAAATCAACTATATCACTAAGGACCCTATTTAGCCCAGCTGGTAATGAGGGCAGCAGTGCATTGATACTCATTCTGGAATAAGCCATCTTATCTTTGACCAGATTTTGGAGAACTTACATGACCCCTGTTCTCTTTCTGATGGTGGTCTGTAAGCTAGAAGTAGTAACTAATGCTAGAATGCAAAATACAGACCCCAGGAGTATAAAATACTTTATTCTTTTGGCTAAATTGTACATGATTTATAGTTAGCCTAACAGAAATAAGTATTACATATTACGACCTTGGGAATAAAAAACATATAACTTTAGTTTCCCTTTAATTGGAGATGACATTTGAATCTAAAATCTCTTAAGGTGAATTCTATTGGCATTTATAATTTATTATTTTATCAATGTTCATTTTAAGAAAAATTAAAATTAAGAATATTTCACAGCCCCTAAAAGCTTCTATGAAATGTGCTTACGAAGATGTTTAAAGGGATTGATAATTATTGGCTGCATGGTCATGATTTCTGAGCTTGGAATCAATTCTTAATGAGTAAGGAAAAAATCATTTTGTTTTCAGGTTTTCTGTGGCTATTCCCTTTGATATAAGCCAGGTTTTCCTGTTTTAATCGGGACAAAGATGTATTTTTTTTTAATTTTTAAATTATTCAAAATGTTTTACAACATGCAAGGCTTTAATGAGCCCTGAAAAACATTAGACGTCTTTGGTCATTTCTTGAGTATCAGACACACTTGTTTATACTTTCATTTTTCTTTTCAAAAATCAATTTAAAAAGTGGAGTCAACATCGTACAAATATTTTGCTTTGACATCAATTTCAAAGATAAAAGGAATGGTTTAATGGAGTGTGAGAAACAGCATCAGTTTTATAAAGGACCTTTATTATCAGTGTACAGCTTTTAAGGACATTCCCTTTTAAAAAGAAATGATATAAGAAAAATATTAGGCGCTATATGTTTTCCTATTGTTTTAAAACTGTTGTGTTGTCATAGTTTACACACTACTCTAGATTACCCAACCATTTCATAGGGCTATAAAATTGAACCAGAATACCAGCACTATTTCAGGACTAAGCAAAAGCATTATGAAGTTTTGATAAATTACATATTACATAGTACTAACATATAGAGTAGGTAAAACTAGATCCCTCTAAAAGACATAGGATTTCAAATTCATAAGAGTGTTTCTTGCAGGTTTTTTTCATTCTTTCAATCAGATCCTAAATGGCTTGAAAACCTGAATGCTATTAATCAAAGAATTATATATCACAGGCCCTATCCTAAAAATGAACCCTTATTTGAAATAGTTGTTTTTATGGTTCGTTGCAGACTTTTCAGAAAATGAATTACACAGATTGTAGCAGATTCCTAAAATCAACTAAAATAATCAGATACACATTTGAGCACATGTTATACAATGACGATGCACACCACCGTAGAAATCATTAGTCAAAGCATCTGTTAATGGTGGAAAATTAGCAATCTTACTTATCCACAGACAATAAAGTATGTGAAAAATTTCTCCAATTAACAGCTGTTGAAAACTATTTTATCTTTTGCATGTGAAGCTGTTTTAACATAGTTTAAAAAGTCTCTCAGATGAGCTTTTAATTGGGCAAAATGACAATTTTAATGACTTCACATATAAGGAGATCTACGTGGTCCTGCTTATAAAAAGAATGATCAGCATTCCAAGATGCAAGGTTTTTTACTATTTTATCAATTTTTCCTTTTATACCCCTTGGTTGTTTTTTGTTGTTGTTGTTTGTTTGTTTGTTTTGGTCAAGTCTTAGCACACTGCCGAGCCCTACATTCTGGGTATTTTGATCATTTTTTTCCCTAAAATTCTATAGTCCTACATTTTATATTTAAATCTAAAGTGCATTTGACACATTGTTGCATAAGGCATGAGAATTTTATTTTATTTTATTTTTTAAAAGATGTATTTATTATTTTTAGAGAGGGGTAGGGAGAGAGGCAAAGAGGGAGAGAGACATTAATGTATGGTCGCCTTTTACCTGCTTCCACCTATGGATCTGGTTGGAGACCTGGCTTGCAGCCTGATTATGTGCCCTGGCTGGGGAATCGAACCAGTGACTTTTGGGTTTGCAGGCCAGCGCCTTATCCACTGTGCCACCAGCCAGGGCAAGCATGAGAATTTTAAAAGGTCGATGCCTGCTCTTTTTGCCTATGGACATTCAATTGATCTAGCACTGTTTCTTTACCAGGCTTCCCTTTCTCTATTGAGTTGCTATTACACATTTGTCAAAATCAGTTAATATTTGTGTGGGCCTTTTTGTGTGTTTAATTCTGTTCCATTGATCTACATGTCTACTTCTTCATTGATATCAATCACCCTGTCTTGATTACTGTAGCTGCATAGTAAGGCTAAATTGGATAGAGTAACTCCTTGAACTTTATTTTTCTTTGTCATGATTTTTAAAGCTATTTCAGGACCTGCATGTTTCTGTGTAAATTTTAGAATAAGCTTGTCTATGTCTACAGAAAACCTTGGGAAATTTTGATAGGAATGGCATTAAGCCTATAAATAATTTTGTGAACAATAGACATTTGTACTATGTTATCTTCTAATCCATGAACACAATACGTCATTGTATTTATCCAACAAAAGGGTCTTTGATTTCATCCAACAATATTGGTAATTTTCAGCCTATTGACCCTGCACAATGTTTTGTTAAATGTATTTGAGTGAGAATAGTTTAAATGGTATTAACTTTGAGCTTTCTAAATTACCTCTACATGGCGGTATTCAGTAGATTATGCATTTTCCCAAGTAGTCCTCATCAACTGAGTAGAGAAGAAAAAAAGAAAAGAAAAAAGTAAAACTAGTTGAGAGCATTTTATCAGGCATCTAGGACAGAAAGGTAGTACAAAGGAACACTTCTAAGGTATGTGCACATCTGGTTACTCTATTCAGGAGGAGGATAATGAAACCAGGTTGAATTGTAAAGAAGGGAAATAAAAGTGGAATGACTAGATATCAGGGAACACTTGGAAAATTAGAAATAAAATGATGAGAATGATGTCCACAAAGCCAAGAAAGGAGTTGGTAATGGTAAGAAAGAAGTTTCAGTCAAAAGTTCAATCAAGGAAAACCTATCATAATTTGCCATTTGCCAGGATCATACTACTGGGTGCTATTGAGATTAGTGTGAGCAAAGGAGAAATACAAAGATGAAAAAAGCAAAGCTGCTGTTCTCAAGAAGCCCACACAGCTCAGCAAAGACATGTGATGAGTACATCAATTACTGCATCTCATCTAATACCCAGAGTAAACCACAGAACTGGAAGATCCCTGAGCAAAACACAAAATGAGATGTCAGAGCCAGTTGGGAAATCAGGGCAGATTTCACAAAAGAAAGGGTGAAATACATGTTGAAGGATGCACTGGACTCATGTGTAGATTAGGAGACAAAAAGGTAAAGAGAGAAGCCTTAGAAATGACAGGATAAGAGAAGCTGGACCATGCCCGGATGGCAACAAGCAATGCAGTTGCGAGGACTACAAGTTTCCATTACAATAAAAAACCTTTTGAGGCCTGGCTGGTAGCACAGTGGATAAGGCACCACCAGCCTGTGAACCCAAAGGTGGCTGGCTGGCTCGATTCCCCAGCCAGGGCACTAAACCAGGTTGCAAGCCAGGTCTCCAGCCAGGTCAGTGGTTGGAAGAAGGTGAAAGGCAACCATACATTGATGTTTCTCTCCCTTTCTGCCCCTCTCCCTTCCTCTCTCTCTGGAAATAATAAATAAAACCTTTAAGAAAACTAAAAAATATAAAATAAAGACCTTTTGAAATTTTGAATGAATGTCAGTGCTATTTCCTTTGCAGGTCTTTAGCAGTTCAGTACATCTGTTGTATAGGAACAAGGAGATGGAGATGGACAGTGGGAGATGGGCGGGAACAGGGGAGAACAATGGGGGAGAAAATTAAACAATTGTAATACAATAAGAAATTAATTATATATATATATATTTGTTAAAAAAGAAATTATATATAATTTATATGATTATATATATACAGTGTATATACATATGTGTGTGTGTGTGTACATACATATATTTCTATCCATTAAACCTCCATGATGCAGAAATATTTTGTCACTGATTTTATGAAGGAAATATTACTACTCAACACATGAGTCAGCCATTATGGTGTTTCCTGCCCAAGCATAGCTGCTAATTTATACTTTCCCCCTCTCTCTCTTTCTCTCTCTCTCTCTAACCTCTATTAAAGTGTGAGATTAAAAAAGTCAATGTTTGCTTTTGCTTTTTTTGACTGTGGACATTCAATTGCTCCAGCACTACTTCTACTACTTCTTTAATAAGCTTCCCTTTCTCTGTCGAATATATATAGTGATTTTATATATATATATATATATTTGCCAAAATTAATAATACCATTTTATGTTTTAATATTTTTGCACATATAAATACATTTCTCAAGGTAAAAACAATTTAAGGAGCCACAGTGTTTCTTAGCTTGTCATTAGAAATAGTAATTAGCACATTAGTAAATTACCTGTACAGTTTTATTTCTATGAACAAGAAAATAATGTTATCTCACTCAGTGCAGCAGGCTGATGTGAATTATGGAAAAGTGACGCCTTATGATTAGCCAGCAAGGTGCAAGTTCATGGTGATGATGTTTCTGTTTCAGCAATTTGTTATTCCCGGAGTACAGAGAAACGCTTGTAGGCTATTCTAAAGTGGCCCCTAGGCAGCAGAAACACAAGCATGGCCAGCCATACTCCCTTCCTTCTGAGATCAGGGTGCCACGCCTGTTACTATATCCCTTTGTTTAGTTCTGTGTCAGATAATCCAAGGAAAGCCCTTCAAATCTATAGCAAATTGCCGCTGTGCCACAAATTAGTTTTGCTCATTAAAACTTCAAGAACAAAGCTGGTTTAAAGGTTGATGACATGATATGGGCTATTATCTATATAACTGCCATCTGCACAATATTTACCCATCACTTTAAGTCTAAAGGTAGCTTCTAAAATTTGAAAAATATTCTACTGGTTCCTTCATTTTTTCAGTGATGAAATTTGTATTATTAAGCAGTTTACAAAAAAGAAATGTGATTTTTAAAAAAATTACTAAAGAGAAAATATGCTTTGTCTGACTGTTTTGAACTACATATTAGGAATTTTTAAATCCCTGTGACCAATAGCTTTGCAAAAAAAAAGGAAATCATGAAAAACAAATTGAATTAAAGTACTGAAGTGAAATCATATAAATAATATTATTTAAAATTACCATATTTAGGGGGGAGGGGGGAGGGAAGAGGCAGAGGCAAGAAAGGGGAGCAGCTTAGACAAGAACCTAGTATAAAGGAACCATGGACATGGACAACAGGTGGGATTGACTTTGTGGGGAATGGATGGGTGGGGAGGGGGACAGAGGGGAGCAAAAAGGGGATGAATGTAATACAACAACAATAAAATTTAAAAAAAAAAAGAAAATTATCATATTTAAATCCACTTTATATAGATCCCACTAAGGTTGTTTACTCTGTGCTTCAATAACTCCATTCACTGAGAACTTACAGGCCTTAATTCAGTATATTCAGTCTTTATACAGTCATGGCAGTCTGTGTATCCCCATAGGCCTTATCTACTGCTCCACACTCCACCTGTGTAAGATAAAATGACATCTGCTTGTACATTACATTGTTGTTTCAAACTTACTTTATTTGCTTCTAAATTATCTCTATCAATCAAAAAAACTAAAGGGACATATATTCTGCTTATGAACTAATAAAGAACCTAAAAATATTTATAATGAATCTAATATATATGGTGATAAGTGTCTTTAAATACAAGTAAATAGCATTTTGCAAAAATTGAAGCAGTAAGATTAAATTTCCACGTTTAAATGGCCAGAGTAAAAACAGGAGTTTTCCTCATCTCCTCAGGAAATTACCATTAAGTAAGAACAATAATCAGAAGCAATTACAGCCATTAAAAAAAGTTCATTAAACAAATATTTATCACAAGCCCAACATGTTCCAGAGATTGTGCCAAGTACTCTGAGTACAAAGACATATAAGAGAAACATAATTTTTGTCCACATGGAGCATTCAATCTAGTGAGAAACTAGAATCTAACAATATGCTCTACTATTACATCGTTGAATAATGAGAGAATTTTATTTTTCTGAAACTATAACAAATAAGGAGAAGAAATTGCATAATTACAACAGAGAGAAATCATTTAGTCAATACTAGCTTGGTTGCATGTGATGAAATTACCTAAATCATAACAATGTTGATTTAGAGATGATTAAATTACTATACTAGCATTTTCCTCATTTATCATCACTTGGTCAACAATGTGATGAATATTTTGCAATCTAACATTGGAATGTACTGTGGGCTATGTACAACATTTTTTAAATGTATTGTTATGATGCCAATTTCTATCAATGAAAAATAGCACTCATAAATATCACTGAACTTTTCCAAAGGGTTGTTTAGGAAATAAAATTTAAAACATTATAGGATGCATTATTATTTTATTATCAGTTTAATACAAAGGCAAAAATCTATGTATCACCTAAAATATTTATAAAGAGGTTACCATACATAACATCTCAGTGTATGACTATATATTTTAAATCCAGGCATTTTACTTCTAAATAATTTCTATTAATTAGGAAAGAAAAATAGGTTATTACTTAACAAAATATTTAACTATAAAGATACTATATAATGATGAATGTATTTAAAGGTGGTTGAAATTCTGTTGTAATTCAAACAGTAAAATTAAATGCATGCTTTAAAATGTGAGACTAAAGAAGTTTCCTCATCTCCTCAGTTATCATCCTTAAATAACAAGATCAAGAATCAGAAAGCCCTGGCTGGTGGCATAGTGGATAAGGTGCCAGCCTGTGAACCCAAAGGTTGCTTGTTCAATTCCCAGCCAGAGCACATAACCAGGTTGCAAGCCAGGTCTCCAGCCAGGTCCGTTGCTGGAGGCAGGTGAAAGGCAACCACACATTGGTATCTCTCTCCCTCTCTGCCTCTCTCCCTTCCACTCTCTCTAAAAAATTATAAATAAAATCTTAAAAAAAAATAATTAGAAGCTAACTCCATTCGTAGATCCCAAAGATCACAGAGCACCTTTCTCCTTTAAAGAGGGACCTCAAGGAAACACCATTGGAACAAGAAGAGCAAATACAAATGACTAAGATAGAGAACAGGTACCATTATTTCTAAAGACTCCAACTGGTGAAACATGATGTGCAGAGGGAAAAAGAGGGTATTGAGGAAAATGGGATCTCTGCATGAGAAAAAAATCAATCTACTCTCTAAGATAGAAAACTCCATAAAGAGTAAGTTGTGGTTTCAGTAGCTTAAAATAAAATTGAGTTGCATTATTGGAAGGGATGGGAATCTGACTCAGGAACCAAATTCATTTTTGACTGTGGGTTTGGCACTGTCTCTAGGACAGCTCTCACAAGAGTGAGTTCTGCAAGACATCATTTTCGTGATATATTTCACAAAAATAGCATTCCAGAGAAAAATAATTTTTAAAGAAAAATGCTCAATTTACTACAATATATCTAAAATATCATTTAATATGTAATAACAATATAAGTTATTGACATGTTTTAAATTTTTGTGTTAATTCTTCAAAATCCAGTATCTACTTTAAATATTTGTAAAAATATGTATGTAAATGTATTTGTGCATGTGTTTGGTAATATTGCAATTGTTTAAAGTAATTCTTTAAACAAATGAATTAACATAAGCATTTTGCAAAAGTAAAAATAAAACTTTGTATTAATATGATATGAGAGACTGATAGAAGGCAGTAATTAAATAGTGAATTGTTTGGAGGTGAAAGAAAATAAAAAAGGACACAATGGTGGTTACAGAATAGACAGGGAGATGTTAAGAAAAAATAAAGAAAATGGAGAAGCCAAAGAACTTATATGCACAACACATGGACATGTAAGGGGGATATTGTTGGAGGGAACAAGGGGAGGGGCTCTAGTTGGAGGTGGGCAGAGAGGGGGAAGTTGGTACAACTGTTAACAGCAAAACCAATAAAATATATTCTTAAAAAAAAAAGATAGAGAATTTCTCTGGGCCCAGTTTGGCATGCGTTCTTGAGAAGTGAAAATAAGTGGGCTATATTAAATAATAAATGTAATAATGTTAAATTGAAAAAATGTATACCCTTACAGAGCAGTCAGTTGGTGAAGTTGAAAGAACAGAAAGCTACATTGACAGACATAACACTGTATTCAGACACAAT
Source organism: Noctilio leporinus (assembly GCA_004026585.1). Lineage (NCBI taxonomy): Eukaryota > Metazoa > Chordata > Mammalia > Chiroptera > Noctilionidae > Noctilio > Noctilio leporinus. The sequence continues at coordinate 77,626 of PVIW01000886.1, read as the reverse complement.
ACACCTGTTATTTGAGTTAGCCTGACATATCTCTCAAGCCCCATCCTATTTGCAGGAAATATTTACAAATATCCAATTTGAGGGGAAGTCATTACAAATGAGAAAACTTAGAACCATCATAAATAGATCCAAGGACATTATAAGCAAAAAGGAAACACAGAAACACAAATAGCAGATTAAGAGTACTTAATAGAAAAATATTGCCACACATTAAAAATATTGATCAAATATATTATTATTAATAGTATTTGATATAAAAATGTTTATAAATCATGAGTGCAAAAGTATCAAGGCAATAATTTAAAAACAATGTGTCAAGACCTAAAATATGGTCAGTTTTTGAGTATTCTTTTTTGTTTGAAAAGAAAATACACTACAGTATATTGAGGTATGAAGTTTATTGTATGTATGTAAAAGCTATAATATTGGTTATTGTACATGCTTTCTAGATCTTTATTATGTTTTATCTACTCGACTTGCATTGAGAATGGTATGTTAAATATCTTAACATTACAGCATATCTGTACATTTTACTTCGAATCTCCTATAATTTCTGCTTTGTATGGATAATTGCTTTGTATTTGGGATTTTATAGCTTTTTAAATCTTCATTGGACTCTGTAAACTTTAATATCATTGCTGTCCTACCTACCTCTTCTCTAGTCACATATTTTAACTTTGGCACTACTCTAACTGCAGGCATCTGCTATACCAAATACATACATTAGAGTTTTGTTAATGAGCCGTGCTATGCTCCCCCGAACACTCCACCCTGATTAGTTTACCTGGCACTTCATCTTATCCATCAGAACTCAGCTCAAGGTCACTACCTTCCTTTTCTGTCAGTAATGCACATAAACATCTTTGTTGTGGTATTAAAAAAAAAAAAAAAGAAGGCCAACTATTATTCACCACTTATGTCTTCTGGATTATGAACTTTAAAAGGTTAATTTTTCTAGCTACTATTTAGTTCTAAGTCCTCAGGGCCCAGCATATAGCAAAGGCTCAATGGATATTTATGATTCTAGGTAGTGTTATAAAATTAAAGCTATACTTCAGGCATCAGCCAAGGCCAAAGGGAAGGGGATTCAGTTCTTAACATGAGCGACAAGGCAGGTTATTTAAGAAGAACTAGGGAAAGTCATATCCATAGGTAGATAGGCTGAGATAACCTGACATAGGTTTATGTAAATAAAATACATTTTAATGGGATTGATAGCCCACTGGAGTATGGCATTTTATGCACAGAAGCCCATCTCAGATATTGGAATCTGGACAAGTATAGTAAGCAGAATTCTGAGATGACTATGAGACACTGCCCCATTATACACACACCTTCTTTGAGTTACTCAAACATTAATTTGTGTATTTCTATGAAAGGAATTTGCAGATATAATTAGATCCTAAATCAGTTGACTTTAGAAATGTTAACTTGATGGGACTGATCTTATCATGTGAGCCCTTAAAAGGGTTAGGGATCTTCTCAGCAAAAGAAATTTGAAGTGTGAGAAGGAGTCAACACAAGAAAGATTCTCTATTTCTAGCTTTGAAGGTAAGAGGAACATAGGGCAAGAGACTGAAAGTGGCCTTTCTAAGGGAAATGGAGTCTCAGTGTTATAATCATACGGAACTGAGTTCTCTAACACCTGAATGAATTTGGAATAAGACCCTGAGCTCCAGATGTAAACACATGCCAGAAACACCCTGACCCCAGTCTTATTGGACGAGGAGCGAAGTCCAATTTTTGCGCCCCTATTTGGACCCATGGAATTCTGATGTAATAAATATGCAGAGTTTCAGCTGGTAAGTTGGTGGCAATACACTGTGCAACAATGGAAGATAACTACAACAGTTAGCTAATTTTATATCCCAACCCCTTCCTAATGTGCTTAGTCAGGACGTAGTAAGAGCTATGGACAAGCCTTAGCCTCTAGCGTACAGACTGTTAACACTTAACGCGTGGGCAAGATTTAGGAAGGCAAGCCTTCTAAAGACTGAATCCTGTCACTGAGACTCAGTGCTCATGACTGGAACCCAACCTTCTACTATAAAAAATATATATATCTGCAACCTCCTGTGACTAACAATCAAACTGTTAACTGAGTTTTGAAGCTACATGGAGATCTTTCAAATCCCGTTCTGTCTTTTAATTGATAAATCATCTTAGGCAAGATTCAACATAAGCTCCTATTTCTTCATCTGTAAAATGGGGATTAGAATTATTATTTCAAAAGGTTACTATGAAGATTAAATAATATAATGTCTTTAAACCTTTAGTGCACTTCCTGGATTGTAGTGAACATTCATAAGCATTAGCAAAATCCTTTCCTTCTCTACTGTTCTCCCCTGGCATACACAAATATGTGTATAATGGCCAAGAATAAACACCTATATACTCAGAATATAATAGACAAAACATTTTAAATAATGTCTGTACATAAATGTTTGCATACAAATGAAAATAAATACTTATCTGGTTTCAACAGCAGGTGAATAAATAAGTAGTAGAACACAGTTGAATAACTGGGATTGTGTCCATTTTACCAATACATTTTGTAATAATATCTGTCCATATTGTAATTGCAACACCTGCTGCTAATTTCTGAATGGTAAGTTTTATTTTATTTATTTATAGTTTAATTAAGTTAGGCAGATAAATATTGCCATGTTGCTACCCATCATATATTGCATAGTTATTTAGTATTTTTAGCAAAATATTTTCATTTTAAAAAGTGCAATAGAAAAATTTAACTCAATAATTCAACTAGCATCCTACTAGATGAATGGTTAAAAAGTTATTGCCCTGTCTTAAAACTCGGAATATATGGGAAATGGGAAACAACTTAGAAATCTTTTGCTGTAGTTACTGAAGGAAGCAACATGGATGAACTAAGGAAAGGCAAGCTTAAGGAAAAGGGAGATATGGATGAGAAAATGTTGCTAAAATAGATCAAAAGAATTTAGGAACCAATGGTCATAGCATATTAAGAAGATTAAAGAATGAAAGTCTTCCTATTTCTTCTTATCTATGAATTAGCAAACCCAGTCAAGTCCATCCCCTGAAATCAAAGGTAAAAAAAGAACACGATATTTTTAAATTAGATAAACCTAACTTCAAATCTCAAGTCTACTATTTGTGATCAACATAACTGGAGGAAAATGTCTTCATTTCATTGATATGTGATTTTCTTGATGCTGGTAACTGCATTTGGTTATCTTTATCACTCAACACATTTGAAGCTCAAATGAAAATATGCAAAAAGAACCACTTAAGTTTCTTAGAAAGATGATGATGTCATTGATTGCAGTGCTAGCAGAGATAGAAAAGCCGATTCCTGGAAATGTTTGAGGAAGGTGAGGCCATTAAGATCATGGCAGTTTATATTTAAGGAAGCAGCAGTATGTACAGGTATATAACTATCAAAGAGGCCATTTAGAGATAGCCACGAGACTCAAGGAAACAGATGGCTAAACAAAAACAAATACACACACGTACACACAAAATATAAAAACAAACAAAACAATAGTTAAGAATCATCTATGTGGCATTGATGATTGAAACTACAGGAGTATTTAAGATGGTAAAAGAAGTTTAAAGAATTTGTCATAGATTTTAAAAAGGAGGATAAAGCAATGGCTATTTCTTCACTCATTGCCTTTCATTTATTTATTAATTTTAAAAATATTGAAAAAGGTGAAGGGACTAAGAAGTACAAATTTGTTGTTATAGAATAGTCACAAGGATGTAAAGTACAACATTAGAAATATAATCAATAATATTCTAACAACTATGCATGATGTCAGATGGGTGAGAAATTTATTGGGATGATCACTTAACAAGTTATATAATGTCTAATCACTGGAGCATACATGTAAAATTAATATAATCATGTAGGTCAATTATAATTGAAAAAATTTTTAAACTGATTTTAAAAATATAAATATACCTGTTATGATAAATACAAAGTTAAGCCCTGACTATACAAATATTAGGACACAATTTTTGCCCTCATTAAGCTCATCTTTTAAAGGTAAAATCAAATTTAAGCACTAATAATTTTAACTTAATAACAGATAATAGGACACAGAGCCTCTGCTTGTACCACTTCGTTAGGGGAAAGGGAGTTTATCAGTGTAGTTATAATTAAGCTGATGCCTGAGGAGCTGAAGGACGTTAATCAGAAGAATTAATGTAAGAAGTGAAAGCCATTCACAGAAGGTGGGTTAACTGTTGCATACACAGGCTTACACACCCACACAGGTGTCCATAAAGCAGTAGATCAGGCAACATGGCTAGAGTCCAGTGATGGAGAAAACTAGAGCGAGAAAGGAGGAAAACCATGAATGACAGATTCTTAAGGAATGTACTTGCCTTCTTTTCCATAGATAATGAGCAGCCATAAAAGTATAAAGTATCTAGAGAAAGGTGGATACAATTAACTTAAATATTTTAAACCAAGGGTTAATAACACCAGAATTCACTATAGCAACAAGTATTCCACGTCATGAGAGAGAGAAAGAAGAGTTAAAATGATTTTACCAATTAATGCAATTCTTAGTGTTAAAAATATCCTATAAGTCTGCAGCAGATTGTAAAAATGCCAACACTGCCTTCAATCAAAAATTAAAGTCTGTTCTCCATGCATGGATCCAGAATGACCTTGGCCATTAGAATGTGGAGTAAAAAATGTCATATGAATGACAAGCATGCCTCCTTTGTGCACTTCCACTTCTTTTGGAATCCTATGATCACTACATGAGCAAGTCCAGATTGGTCTGCTGGAGGCTAAGAGACTTGTGGGGCATGCACAAGTTGAAGCCATCTTAGACCATCTGGCCTCCATGTGTCCTGGCCACTGACCCCAACCATATGAATGAGACCAGCAAAAACCAGATCATCCAGCCAAATTGTTAATCTATAGAATCAGGGCCAAAATAAAACATATTATTTTAAGCCCCTAAATTAATTTGTTACACAGCAAAGGAAACTGAGATACAGTATGCCAATTGTGTATTAGCAAATGCAACATTCTCATAAACAAATTTCCTCATTTATTGTTCTTTCTATACCAAACTTGAACCATACAATTTGGTAGACATTTATGTTTAGTTAGTTATTCATATACACAATTCAGTAAGATTAATTAACTTATATTCCAGTCACTTGAAATGGTATCATTCAAACATGCACTATACTTATTTTGATTACAAGAATGTTTTGCTACAGCCAATGAATAACATAAATAGTATTTGAGAAGGAAATTTATCATAATTATTAAAATAGTTTGCAAGTGCTTAGAACTTTCATTAACATTCAAATAACAGAAAAACTAATGGGCTAAGTCAAATCATTCTTATTTTTAAACCAGTGAATTAGCATAGAATGTACAATTTATACAATAAACCAGTAGAATTGCATTTGAATAGAATATCCTCTTTCTTACTATGTTGATTCAAGTGGATGGATCTCTCATCTGGTATTAAATTAGTAAAATGTTTCTGATACTCACCAATCAACAATTATTTCACTGACAAGAAATCATGTACATGTTTCACCCTTATGATAACCTATCTCTATGTCTACAAATCTAACTCAGTCTCTTGATTTGTGTCTTAGCCCCTTGCATTTTTAAAACTAAATACTATGATGATTGTTTCTTAACATGAAGCCCATGATTTAAGTTCATAATTCTGTGACCAAAATCTTTCAGCTAGCTTATCAGAAAGTATTGTGGTAATAACTATGAAAGTTGAAATTTCAATAAAGAGGAAAATAAATATGGGAGGAACATTTTTCTTCTAACATAAGAGTTGTCCTTATTACTTTTAAATCATTTATATCTTCTTATAGAATACATTCCATCAGCAACATCTAAAATTTCTACTGTGTTACATCTTCTACTATACCAGGAATCATCGTTGTTAAAAATATTACCTATTTGATAAGTGAATGTGATATTTTACTATCTCTTTAATTTGCATTTATTGTATTATTAGTGAGGTTGAATATATCTTCATTAGTTCATTTGAATTTTTCTTATCAGTTTCCTAATCATATCTTTTGGTAATCTCTCAAATATTAGGTGTTATTTTGTCTCATGCTCTCCAATCTCCTTTCTCACTCTCTTTCTTCCTTTCTCTCCTTTGTCTTCTTATTTCTCACTTACATTTTCTTTTAAATATTAGCTTTATAGCAATAAATAAAAAAGCATAAGTACAGAAGAGGTAGAAGTAAGGAGAAAATCTAAACCAGGAACAAAAGAGTTTGTAAACTGTCTTATCCCAAGCTTTCCCTTCAGGAGGCACTCAGTTTTGCAGAGCCTCAGGAATGGATCACTCCTAAGGAAAACTTTTTAAAACAATGAGAAATGGCTGAGAAGGATCCCTGATGGCAGAGAAAGGTGGAAGTTACACATACCTTCTCCCAAGACCAAAGAGGAATAATAATTAAAATATAGAGCAATGAGCCTGAAAAGTCAACTGAAAACTATCTTAACAGAATTCTATAAGCAAGGATTTATAGAAGAAGCCATGCTGAGTCTATAGGAAGAGTGGATATCTCAGCTGCAAAGATCCCCAACCCTGAAAAGAACGGGGCCTCAACCCCAACCCAGCTCCTCAGCCCAGAGCACCAGATCTGGGAAAAGGAGTCCACGTAACATCTAGCTATGAAAATCAGCAGGGATTCTGTCCCTAGGGAGAGATGAGAATCTGCTAGAAAACTAAGCGCTCTCTTAAAAGGGTAGCACACAAAATCTTGTTCACAGCTATGCACCCTGGGCTCTGGTAGAGGGAGGGCAGCTTAGAGCAGAAGAGTCATGAGAGGAGAGACAGGGTTATGTGGCTCCCGGGAGGAGATCCAAAGGGGTGCCCACCATGATCCATGTGGTGAATCCCTTTCTCACACTACAGATGCCATCTTCCTTGGGTGAGCCCTCCCTTCCATGCAACATCAGTCTGGGAACTGCAATAGCTCCATCCTGTCAACTCCCTGTCACCTCACCCAGCAGAGCTCTCACCCAGCGGAATACTCAGCTGCCTGGGCCTGATGTACTATATAGAGGTTGTGTTGGACTCAGGATAAGTCAGAGACTGAGTTGTGTGCCCCTGGGGTAAGGCCATCCCCCTTCTATCCCACAAACCTGGCCAGCACCACCCCATCATGAGAAATCTACTAGCCCAACCCTGCAGACTCTCAGTGGCCCTGCCCTGCCCTACCAGCTTAGCCCTCCAAAAGGTCTAGGCAGAATCTGGAACCGACTGAATTGTGTGGCTCAAGAAAGGGACGGACCATTTTTCCCCCCACCTGCCTCAACAGTGCAGAGTGCTTCCTTCACAAAGTCAAGTCTTGTCTGTTCGGCCCTTACCCTAACAAATCCCTGAGACCCTGTCCCACCACAGAGGTCTGCATGCCTGGTGGGTGGCAGCTGGCCTTGATGGACCTTGGGATTTTTTTCCGAGTGTCCTAGTACCCAGCACTGATATCGAGTTTAAATCTGCATCAATCTGGTGAACACCACTGCACCTATCTGGTGACTCATTGAGAACCTACTTCATGCAGTTTGCAAATCCCCAGAGGTTCTCGCAGAGACAGAGTCCAATAGGGAGCCAGCAGGTGGAAGCAGGCCAAGGCAGATTCATGATAACTTGGGCCTTTTGCTGACCTGTTCCCAGGCTTGGTAATGGTGGCCTTTCCCACCCACACCCAGACCCAGACCTAGACCCAGACCCAGCAATGTGATCCCCCACTGTGGATCACATTATAGCTCCAAAAAGGTAACTCAGGACCAGTCACAGGTAGCCTCTGACATTAATCTGCACCAGAGTCCCTCCCAAGAAGCCCCAAACCAATATACCCAGTGACAAGCTTCAGGTTACATCAGAGGTGGGTTCAATAAGCTCCACATGCAACACATTTCAAAAAAGATCTTATCAGGCACTAGACCCTGCTGAGGCAAATTCTGCTTTGTGCGGTCACATCCACATAGCAGCTCGTATACTGTGGTCAGAGTGGATCCTCACAATTAGCCAGTCTAAGGATCAAACCCATGTTCAACAGGCCAATAGCAGTCAATACTAAAACTACAACAGGATGGCTCACATAGCCCATACAAGGGACATTCCTGGAGCACCTAACTCAGGTGATTATGGAGACTATGCCACTGGACCCCACAAGATACCTACTATATAAGGCCACCTTACCAAGAATGGGAGGCTTAGAAGATCTATCTAATACACAGAAACAAACACAGAGAAGCAGCCATAATGAGGAGACAAAGAAACATACCCCAAATGAAAGAAGAGGAGAAATCTCCAGAAAAATAATTAAATGAAATGGAGGCAAGCAGTCTACAAGATACAGAGTTCAAAGCAACTGTTATAAGAATGCTCAAGAAAAGGTAATGAGAAGTTTAACAACATAAAGAAAGGACATAGATGCCATTTTAAAAAGTTACATTACTTGGCTGGTGTGGCTCAGAGGATTGAGTGCCAACCTAAAGGAACCAAAAAGTCTCCAGGTCAATTCCCAGACAGGGTACATGCCTGAGTTGTGGGCCAGGTCCCTGGTTGGGGTAACCAATCAATGTATCTCTTGCACATCAATTTCCTCTTCCTCTCTTTTTCCTTCCCTTCTTCTCTCTCTAAAAATAAGTAGATAAAATCTTTTTTAAGTCAGAAATGAAGAATACAAAATGTGGAATAAAGAATACACTAGAAGGAATCAACAGTAGGTTAGAAGAGCCAGAGAATTGAATCAGTGATTTGAAAGAAAAAGGTAGCAGAAAGCACCCAATCAGAGCAGCAGAAAGGGGAAAAAAGGAATTTTTTAAAAGGAAGATAGTATAAGGAACCTTTAGAGCAACATGAAGCAAAATAACATCTTCATCATAGAGGTACCAGAAGGAGAAGAGAGAGAGCAAGGTATTGAGAACCTGTAATGACCAAAAACTTCCTAAACCTGGGAAAGGGGGAAAATGGATAAGCCAGGAAGTTCAGAGTGTCCCAAACAAGATAAACCCAGAGAGGCCCACATCAAGACATATCATAAATAAAATGGCAAAGGTTAAAGACAAAAAGAGCCACAAGAGAAAGACAGTTAGTTACCTACAAGGGAAATCCCGTAAGGCTGTTTTCTAAATAGAAACATTACAGGCCAGAAGGAATTGGACAAAATATTCAAAGTGATGAAAATCAAAGACCTAAACCAAGATTACTTACTCCACGCAACAATAATATCATGTAAAATTGAAGAAATTAAGAGCTTCCCAAGTAAAAAAAAAAAAAAAGCTAGAGTTTATCACCAAACCAGTATTACAAAAAAATGTTAAAGAATCTTCTTTAGAGGAAGAAATTTTTAAAAAGGAGGAACATAGTTATAAATAATAAAATGGCAATGAATATGTACCTATCAACAATCAATTTAAATGTAAATGCCTTAAATTTTACAATCAAAAGACATAGGGTAACTGAATGGATAAGAAAACAAGACTCATGTATATGCTATGCTGTCTTTAAGAGGCCCACCTCACAATGAAAGATACAAACAGACTGAAAGAGGTGGAAATGGTGTTTCATGCAAATGGAAACAAACAAACAAAAAAACTTAGGGTAACAATACTTACATCAGACAAAATGGACTTTAAAACAAAGACCGAAAGAGACAAAGAAGAACATTACATAATGATAAAGAGATTAATCTAACAAGAGAATACACTTATGCACCCAACATAGAAGCACCTAAACATACAAGGTCTGTCCCAAAAGTATCAACCACACAAACTTTTAATAATTTTGTCATTGGCTCGATACTTTTAGGACAGACTGAGTATAATAAAGCATATCTTGGTACTGGCCTCAGGGCTGTAGTCTAATGTTTACTTTCTTTGAAGATTACTAATCATCTTTCTTGCCAATATAGCTAAAATAAAATTCAAATATTTCAGCCCTGGCCTGTGAACCCAAAGTTTCACTGGTTCCATTCCCAGTCAGGGCACATAACCAGGTTGCAAGCCAGGTCTCCAGCCAGGTCCGTAGCTGGAGGCAGGTGAAAGGCAACCATACATTCATATTTCTCTTCCATATTTCTCCCACCTGCCCTTCTCTCTGAAAATGATGAATAAAATATTTTTAAATTCAAATATCTCTGCTAAATCACACTGTCTAATATGAAGTGTATTATTTCCCCCCAAAAAAGGAGTCTGGAAAATTTACAAATCACTATATGTATTTATTTCATACCCATTGCCCAAAATGCTAGCTTCATGTTAGGCTTGCTCATCCTTTAAGATCCAACTTCAACTTGAAACTTTTTCTTGCCTTCCAGTCAAGCATGTTTTCATCCTTCTAGTACAAAGTTTATCTAGGATATATTTCTGCAGTTATAGAATTTTTTCTGCACTGTGAATTACTTCCATATGTGAACATAATTTATCTTCATCTCTAAACTGAAATTATCACAGAAAAATAAAATTGTCTTATAATCCTGTAAACACACACTTGGCACTATCCAAAAATGGTAGACTTCATTAAAAGTTTGTTTGTAGCTATTAGCACCTTAGTGTAAATTGCCTTTTCAGTTAACTGGTTTTAGTATAGTAAGGAAATGAAAAACTTGAGTTGGAGGAAGAGCAATTTTTAAAGAAACCTTAATAGATTTAGGGAGAGTAAAAATCTCATGAACACCTGGAAGCAGAGAGGAGGCAGACAGGGAAAAAGAAGACAACATACTTTGCTCAATTCACATTCTATTGGAGCAATCCTTTCGCCAAGGTCAAAACTACAGCACACCTGATAAATGTATTCATTTAAACAGTTTTTATAACATCTTACAAAATATTCAAATATGCACCCAAGCTGAAGGAATTTTAATATAAAATCAGTATATTCACTGTCTAGATTCTGTCATTAACATTTTACTTAGATTTTTTAACCATATATCTAGTCATCTACCTATCAATCTCTCTTTGATACATTCTAGACTAAATTGCAGAATCTGTACACTTAAACTTAAGTACTACAAAGTGCATATTAGCAAACCAAGTTTACATTTTTTAGTTTGTTTTTTAAAATGGAAAATTTATGGTAAGATACCATTATCTGACTACTAACCAGGACAGCTCTGTGCTTATTTCCAGAAATATTTAGATGTTTGGTACCAAGATAAGGAAGAGTGAGTTAACCAAAGATTTCCAATGTGCTGTTTAAATCTCAAACTTTAAGCTTTGTCTCTAGGGCCAATTTATTGATCAGTTACACCTGGTGCAATGGTTTAACCACACTGGCCTGAGTATATGGCTAGTGTGGCATAAGAGACTACGGGAAACTTTTTCTTGTGGTCTCCTGAAATTAAGATTTCTCATCCACAGGTCAGTGACTCCTAATCCACAGACCAGGTGTGTCTACCGACTGAAACAGCCCGCATAGCTAAGCCTGAGAGTCTGGCCCTCACCTGCACCTGGAGCAATCCCATTACTTTGACTAAAGCCTGAGGTGAATGTGCCCTGCCAAGTCCTTTTGCTTATTTAAGCCTGTGAAACTTTCATTTATACACAATGAAATACAGAATATTTAAGTCATGTTTCCTGAGTTTTGACAAATGGACATAGCCACATAACCCAAATTCCTATCACAACATAGATTATTATTCACCTCAAAATGTTTCTTCATGCCCATTCCCAGTCAATTTCTAGCCCACACCTAATGACACCTGTTTATTTGTTTCTTTGTTTGCTGTTTTTCACTAATGAATAAGATTATTTAGTTGAAAAACTTCATATATATGAAACCATGCAATATGTGCTTTTATGTTTTCCTTCTTTACTTGGCATAATTTTGGGATTCATTGCATGTGTCAATATGTTGTTACTTTTTACTAGTAAGTTAACATGTCCTTGTATGAATATATCTTGGGTTGTTTATCTACTTCGCTATTGATGTACACCAAGATTTATACCAATAAGGAGAAATTATAGATCAGTATGAGTATAATTGTAAGAGTCTTTTTGTTTTCCCAAGTTTTGAGTAATACCAAAGATGGAAGGTTTTGGGTCACTGGCTAAGTTCAGTTTCATAAGAAACTGTCAATCCTTTCTCAAAGTGGCTGCTGCATTTTACATTCCCATGAGTAGTGTATGGGGGTTTAGTTTCTCCATATCTTTGCCAACATTTGATGTTACCCATCTTTTTTATTTTATTCACTCTAGTGGATGTGTAGTGATATCTTATTGTAATTTTAATTATGTTTTCCTGAAGACTAATGTTTTGAGTTTTACACATGCTTAATGAACATTTATATATTCTTTTCTATTTTTTAATTTTACTTTTTTATTATCTCAATCCCTCTTCCACCTCTACCCAATCTTGCTCCCTACAACCACCACATTGTTGTTCATGTCTATAAGTTCTTTCTCTTTTTTCTTTTTGCTTAATTTCTTTTTGATGAACAGAACTGCTCATTTTTTAAAGTATAGTTTATGAATTCAATATGAAGAATCATAAAGGTAATAAATCATTGTGGTTTTAAATCATAAAATTTTGGGAGTGGTTTGATATCAAGTAATATATAATGACACTAGCCTATGTCTACAGATTGAGTGAAAAAAGAAGCATATATTTTGTGTATTTTGTGTATACTGGACAGGTATAAAACTGAACATATATACTAGAATAAACATAGATCACAACTTTCTGATGTATTCCCCCATTCATGCATAAATACTGAATATAAATCTTTCATGCATTATGCAAAGGCTGATCCAGACACCCTTAAAAACTCACAATAATGAACCTCCACTTAATAATTTTGATTAGTACTTTTTAATGTACAGGCTTTTGATAATTTCCTTGACATAACCAATAACACTGCTTCAATGTGAAAAGCAGTTGACTAAAATTGTGCAAACCATAAGAAAATAGAGACTGAAGTTATATAATTATGGTTGTCCTGCCTATAATGTAAAACAATCTATTATAAATATTTTAAGAGTGTCTTTTTTTATACCCACCAGGGGATAGTACTTAATGATATGATAGCCTCTTACTGAAGGTATTAACTAACATCAATGAGGAGTGTGATTTTTTTCCTGAGAAGACAGTTACAAACTATAGAGCTGTCTTTGGCTCACTTATATTTTAATACAAAGAGATTAACATAAGAAAACATTTAGTACATAAAATATACTATTTTGATTTTTTTAAAGTTCCATGCCTTTCAGCAAAAAAGTAATAATCTCAAGAACAGAATAGCAATTTAATTTTTAGGGAGAGAACAAAAAGGTTTAACAATTTTCTCAAAGTCTAAAATTACAAAAATATACAGTATAATTATAAATTGTTTATATTATGATGAGGATAAGTTTTTTAAAGTATTCCTTTATTCAGCTTATATTGAGCCTTATAAGATTTGGTTTTGATCTTGAGAAGGTAAACTCAGACCTATGTCCATCCATTTATTTCACAAATATTTATACCAGCTACATGTCACATATTGTTGAAAGCTCTGAAAGTGGAACAAGATGCAAATCAAATAAAAGTGTGGAAAAGTAATTCATTTAGCTTGCTTGAGAAATATAGTCAATAAAATGAAAAGAAAATATAAAGACTTTGGTGAGATGCCCATCTTCCAGGAACCCAAGAGGTAAGAGCAAAAAACAGTGGGAGTTGCAGCTGGGGCAAAATCAGCTAGTGGCTTCCAAGTTATTGTAGACTTTTGCTTTTTTCTCTGACAGAGAAAAAAGGCATTAAATGATTTCAAATGGAAATGCATAAATGATATACATTTTACAACTCTATCTTACCAATGGAGAAGATCATAGAAGGTAAGAATGACACCAACGAGGGAACTAAGCAATTCCTGTTAGGAAATTCTGAAATATATTGGACCACCTTTGGGAATACACACTAGATTTCTCACTTTTCCTAGATGTAGTCTCTCCAGTTGGAAGTGTTCATCCCCATGAGAAGCAGCACTCAATTAATACCACTGTTCCACTCTTGGCATCTCTCCTGTCTTTTTTGACAAAAAGGTGAGGTTAGCAAAAATGACAGAGGAGTAACCGAAAGCTACACTAACCTCCACCCAGGACCAATCTGAAATTACAATTGTAGACAAATCATCTGGAATAACCAACTAAAAACTAGCTGGAGGGAAACCTTATAGTCAAGGACAAACAGAAAAAACCACTTCACCACAACATGACTGGTAAGGAATGGGAAGGAGGCATGAGGGAGCTTGCTGGGCCCCCACAGAGGCAGCTGAAGTTCTGAAGGGAGTTTCAGAGGCCAGGGGGTTCCCCATGAGAAATATGAGGTCTAAAACTTGCTTAACCTAGCATTTGGCACAGATTCTCTCCTTCCTTTCTGGTACACTTTCCTCACTTGCTTGGTGGGAAACAATATTTTTCTAGGTTACCTACAACCTGGCTTTACTTCTTGATTTCTTCACTAGCACTTTCTCCATTTCTCAACTCTTTCTTCTCTATTCACACTCATTTGGAAAGCCATTTCATCCACTTTCGAAGCTTTAAATATTACTTTTATGTGGGTATGGTCCTCCAAATTTGTATCTCCGATCCAGTCTTCTCCTTTGAACTTTTAAAAAAATATTTTATTTATTATTTTCAGAGAGAGGGGAAGGGAGAGAGGCAGAGAGGCAGAGAGACATCAAGGTATGGTTGCCTTTCACCTGTCTCCAGCTACAGACCTGGCTGGAGACCTGGCTTGCAATTTGGTTATGTGCCCTGGCTGGGAAAGGAACCCAGATAACAAGCGGCAGTGAAAAAACAGCAGAGATTCTGTCCACCAGCAAGAGATGGATGGCTACATAGAGAGCCTCTTAAAGGGCTAATGCACAAAATTCCATTTGAAGTCACCTACTTTGGGTCCTGACAGAGGGTGGGCAGAGTGGACTAGAAACACTTGAGGAGAATCTGGGGCTGGTGGTTTTGGGAAGAGAACTGAAGTAACCATGGCCAGAATCCCTGTGCTGAGTCATCCCCCATACTGCAAAAGCCATCTTTCTCAGGTAGACCACATTCCTCCAAGTGGCATCAGCCTAAAAGAAGCAATATCCCCACCCATAGGAATTATTCTTCCCCACTCTACAGAGCTTAACCAGGTTGCTGAGTACAGTATGAGGCTATATCATAGATTAGTTTAACAACTAAGGCAGATCTCTGGGAAGTCTGAGACATCAGCTGACCCTCTCCTCAGCCTTGCTGTGCAACCTGGTTCTTTTTGCATACACCCAAGCCCAGCAGAGAGAGCCACACATCATGGATCAGTGATAGCTCCAGACAGGGTGACCAGGGCCAATCACAAGCAGTATATGACAAAGGCCTACACCAGAGTCTTTGCAGCTCTACCTCAAATATAGAATCAAATACAAAGAAGCAGTCAAAATAGGAAGACAAAAAAACTAAACCCAAATGAAAGAACAAGAGAAATTTCCAGAATAACTAGATGAAATGAAGGCAAACAATTTATCAGGTAGAGAGTTAAACGATTATAAGGATACTCAACATTATGAAAAAAGACATACAAACCATAAAAAAGACCATTCTGTAATAAAGAATGTTGTATCTTTGATCCAGTGATTCCACTACTTGGACTATACCCAAAGAATCCTGAAACACCAATTCATAAGAACCTGTGTACACCTATGTTCATAGCAGCACTATTTACAATAGCCAAGTGCTGGAAACAGCCTAAGTGCTCATCAGTGGATGATTGGATCAAAAACTTTGGTACATTTACACAATGGAATACTATACAGCAGAAAGAAAGAAGGAACTCCTACCCTTTGCAACAACATGGATGGAACTGGAGAGTATTATGCTTAGTGAAATAAGCCAGTCAGTGAAGGACAAATACCATATGATCTCACCCGTTACAGGACAATAATGAACAAAACTAACAACAAGCAAAACAGAACCAAATATATGAATACAGTGAATAGGCCTTCTGTGGTCAGGGGGAAGGTGTTGGGGGGAGGGAGGAGGAAGAGTCAAGGAAGGGGAGCAGCTTAGACAAGAATCTAGTATAAAGGAAACATGGACATGGATAACAGGTGGGATTGACTTTGTGGGGAATGGGTGGGTGGGGAGGGGGACAGAGGGGAGCAAAAAGGGGATGGATGTAATACAACAACAATAAAATTTTTAAAAAGAATGTTATATCTGAAATAAATAATACACTGGAAGGAATAAACAGTAGGTTAGATGAAGCAGAGAATCAATCAATGATTTAAAAGACAAGGTAGAAGACAACACCCAGGCAGAATGGCAAAAGGAAAAAAGAATTTCTAAAAATGAGGGGAGATTAAGAAACATTTGGGACAACATAAAACATAAAACATCTGAATCATGGGACTACCCAAAGAAGTGAGTAAACAAGGGATTGAGAATCTATTTGAAGACATAAATGACTGAAAACTTCCTTAATCTGGTGAAGGGAAAAGATACACAAGTCCAGGAAGCTCAGAGAATTCCAAACAATTGGACCCTAAGAGGCCTACACCAAGATGCATCATAATTAAAATGGCTAGGCTTAAAGACAAGAAGAGAATCCTAAAAAGCCACGAGAGAGAAAAGCAGGGAGTTACATAGAAGGAAGCACCAATTAGAATGTTTTCTGATTTCTTGATAGAAACATTTCAAGCCAAAAAGGAGTGGCATGAAAAGTAAGGACCTGCCACCAAGGTTACTTCACACAGCAAGGCTAACATTTAAAATCAAGAGGGAAATAAGGACCTTCCCAGATATGAAAAAGCTAAATAAGTTTATTGATATCAAACCAGAACTAAAACAAATATTAAAGGGTTTGCTTTAAGAAGAAAAAAAGAGAAAGAGAAAAAAAGAGGAAAACAGTCTAACAATAAATTGGCACTAAATATGTATCAATAATTACCTTAAATGTAAATGCCTTAAACTCTCCAACCAAAAGACTTAGGGTAGCTAAATGGATAAGAAAAAACAAGACCTATATATATGCTGCCTCCAAGAGACCCACCTTGATCTAAATGTACACACAGACTAAAAGTAAAAGGATAGAAAAAGACATTTCATGCAAATGGAAAACAAAAAAAGGTGGAATAGCAGTACTTATATCTGACAAAATAAACTTTAAAATCAAGGCTATAGTAAGAAACAAAGAAGAGCAGTTCATAATAATAAAAGGAAGAATCCAGTAAGAGGGTATAACCCTAGTTAACATTTATACACCCAACATAGGAGCACCTAAATATGTAAAGCAAATCTTACTGAACATTAAGAGAAAGATCAACAGAAACACATTCAAAGTTGGGAGTTTTGACTTCAATGAATAGACCTACCAGACAGAAAATCAAGAAGGAAATAGCAGCCTCACATGACACATTGGATCATATGAATTTAATTGATATCTTCAGAGTATTTCTTCCCAATGCAGCAGAATATACATTCTTTTCAAGTGCACATGGAACATTTACAAGGATAGATAAAATGTTAGGACACACATACAAAAATAACTCAATAAATTTAAGAAGATTGAAGTCATATCAAGCATCTTCTCTGACCACAATGTTCTGAAACTAAAAACCAATCACAAAAAGAACACTGAAAACCAGGCAAAGACATGGAAACTAAATAACATGTTATTAAACAATTAATTGGTCAACAATGAGATCAAAGAAGAAAACAAAAGATACCAAGAAAAAAATGAAAATGAGGACACACAATCCAAAATATGTGGGGCTCTGGAAAAGCAATTCTAAGAGGGAAATTCATAGTATTACAAGTCTATTTCAAAAAATTAAAATAAAAACAAAAACTGAGGCAAGCAAACTATGAGATATGGAATTCAAAATAATGATGATAGAGAAGACCATAGTAATGAAAACAGCATGGTGATGACATAAAAAACAGACACAGAGATTGATGGAATAGAATACAAAGCCCAGAAACAAACCCACACCTTTATAATCAATAAAGGAGGCAAGTGCATACAATGCACTAAAGGTAGCTGAGTCAATAAATGAGGTTGGGAAAATTGGACAGATGCATGCAAAAATAAATAAATAAAAGAAACTAGACCACCTTCTTACACCGCACACAGGAATAAACTCAAAATGGAACAAATACTTAAATGTTAAACCCCAAACCATAAAAATTGTAGAAGAATATATAGGAAGCAAAATCTCAGACATTGCTCCTGGCAATCTTTCATCAGATATATCTCCCCAGGCAAGGGAAACAAAAGAAAAAATAAACACATGTTACCATATCAAGCTAAATTGTTTTGCACAACAAAGGAAATCATCAATAAAATAAAAAGACAACCCACAAAATGGGAAAACATACCAATACCTCTGGCAAGGGATTAGGATTGGGAGTAGAGAATAATGGGTAGAGGAATTGAGCAAAAGGTAAACATCTCATAGACATGGACAATAGTGTGGTGATTGTAGGATTGTAGGGTGGGGGGCAGGGGAAGGAAGGTATAAGGGGATTAAAATGTAATGGAAAAATTACTGTAAAAAAAACTAAGAAAAATAAAATAAAATGTTTAACAAGAGGGAGGCAAATCTCTGTGTGCAAAGGGAATGCACCTTCACTGTGAAAAAGATATGCTAAAAGTCTATAGGGGGGAAATAAGGAAAAATTACTCAAATTTTTATCCCTCAACATTTTCTATTCTTTTTGCTATTATTATGCAAACTGTTTACCAAGTACATAAAAGTTGCATTTAAAATGTGCAGCTATGATTTTCTATAATGATAATGAAATGTTAAAACTGTTTTATGGGTTATATATTCCTTCATTGTATAAATATACCATAGTTGAGTTTAAAACATTCAGAGATTGGCTGACTTTTGCATTATAAAACAGGCATTTAAAACTCAGCCTCTTTATCTTTTCTTAGGAATTTACATTAGAGTATACATATATTCGGAAATAGTCTTTCTGGGTCAAAGAATGTGAACACAGTTAGGTTCTGGGTCATATTAATAGTTTCCAGAAAAGTTACTTTCCAATTTATACATCCGCTAACACTAAATAGTAGGATGATTATTATATCTTTCATAATTACTAAAACTAGAATATCATAATTACGATTTACTAACTCATTAGCACCAGTAATTTCTTTCAAGTGTTAATTAACCATTTGCCTTTCTATTTTTTAATAGTTCATGTGCCTTGTCTAATTATTTGTAGCTTATTTCTAGGCAGCTTCACCATTATAAAAGTGGGTTAATGTCTTTATAAATTAAGAATGCTAACAATGTCACATTTTATGTCAAACAGTTTCATATTTTTTATTTAATTTAGGTTTTATGTTATTAGCTAAAATCTTTTTATCACTGCTCAGATAAATGACTGTATTAAAAACTACCGTCCTTAAGCATACTTTAAAGATGAATATTTCTAAGAGAACCCAATGAATGGTGTGCAAAACTCTAAGCAAATATTAAACCATAAAAGATAGTCAGTGAATAATAGCCAATTTACAGAGGAAAGAAACCAGGCATAATTTTCTGTCTATAAAAGTTTATCATACACTCAAAGCATGTTATACCATGGAAATATTAACTTGTTACAAGTTAAATATGATTAATACTTCTCTGGGAAACTATTTTTCCTCATAGTTCTTACTCAAATTTTGCACTTTTTCTGAACTTTCTGTAACATTAACTTCCAGAATGGTTCTCAAAATATCATGGCTCTTAACTGACATGAAGAATTCATTACATGTTTTTTTTATTTAATACTTTAAAAAGTTTATCTACACTAAGATGTTATTTGCAGGTGTTTGATTTTATTCCAATTCATAAAGTTTGTCTCTATTCATGAATTTGGTTAATATTCACCAATATATTTTATGATTTTTCTACTTTTAATTTCTATGTTTAGCTTTCATCTTTTTGTGATTTATTTTGGTGAAATAAAATGAAGTATAATCAAAATGGATTTGTTTAAACTGGTTCATCAATACTCTCAGCAATACATTTGAACAATCCATTTCTTTCACTTAATTCATCAGGATTTATTTTTCATGCATTACCTTATAGGATCTGGTTCCATGATAGCTCTTCTATTTCATTGGTCTGTCAGTCTATTTTTCATCCACTAATTATATAGTTTAATCATTTAAATTATACATTTAATTATTTTTAGTTTTGTAGAAAGTTTTATTATCTTGTAAAACTAGTCCCTATTTATTATTCTTTTTTCCCAAATGTTTTGAAATGTTTCAAAGCTGCTTGTTTTTTAGGATAAGAATGAAACACCTACTCTGGCTGGTGGCACAGTGGATAAGGTGCCAGACTGAGAACACAAAGGTTGCTGGTTCAATTACCTAGCCAGGGCACATAACCAGGTTGTAAGCCAGGTCTCCAGCCAGGTCTGTAGCTGTAGGCAAGTGAAAGGCAACCGTACATTGATGTCTCTATCCCTCTCTGCCTCTCTCCCTTCCCCTCTCCCTCTAAAATGAATAATAAATAAATAAAATAAACAAACTAATTACAAAATACATTTTTAAAAAAGAATGAAATACCAACTTTTGTTGCCGTTTTGTATAGTGACTTATAAGCTTTGACTTAAATCCAGCCTGCATAGGTTCAAAATCTCAGCCCAATCATAATAATAAAATATATGCAAAGTGCTTAGAATAGTACCTGGCAACATAATGTAGAATATTATTCAAAAGTGTTTTCTATTATTATTTGGTGACAACCACTTTGCTAAGCTTTATGTGCACTATGTCATTGAATCCCTGGTCCTACCTCTCAGAACTCTTCTGATTTAATGAGCCTTTGAAACCCAATCAAGGTAAAATCATTTCATGTTTAGTAGTGAGCAAACAGTATACAGGGAAAAGTAAGGAAAATCCAACACATATTTCTATTTTTTAAATTATTTTCTTAAGTATTGTCTCACTTGATGTTACTGATTTTCTTGACTTTCCAACCAACATAATGGGAAGGAAAAGAATAAATACAAGTGTGCGTGTGTATTTTTAAAATAATTTAAAACTAATTTTTGTTGAAATATGGCATTATTGTGGGTCTTCTGTCATTAATTTATTTAATCTATGAAATAAAATTTTAGGAACAGCTCTTCACATATTACAGTTTATTCCAAGTGAACCCCTATATGTATATGATACAGGATCTTGGTCCTTTATGATGCAGGTCCAATAGTTTGGGGATATCAGTTGTTAACAGAGTGAGAGGCAGACAAAAAGAGAAAGTTTTATCAAAAGCATGGGTTAAAATGAAAGATTCCAGAGGTTATGGCTTAATAAACTTACACATTTAATAAACTTTCCTACCATAAAGATGGAATACAGATGGTTCTGCTAAAGAGCAGATTTTGAGAAATATTGCCCAAAGCAAGGGCACAAAGGGAAACATCTGGTAATACAGCACTACATATAATTGTGACTGCTTCCTTACAAAAAAAAAAAAAAAAAAAAAAAACAATAAAAAGCAAGACAAAGTTCTCAGGCCAAGATAGATGTTAGCAGATTACAGGGTGAGGCAGAATGAGTTCACATGGAAAAAAGACATACCTACATATGCTGTTGGTATTGCAACAGCTGCTACAAATCAATAGCTGCTCTGTCAAGAGGGTCTGGAGGTCACTGTTTTTCCCCATGATAGGCAATCCCTTCCTCAATGTCACTTCTCTAGTTTAAAAATAAAATTCCTGAGACAGTCTCCCAGTAGCAAAAATTCTGATAATGTCTCAACACATCCTCTGTTTGAATTGTATCTTTTCACAATGACCTCAAAATTTGGGATGTAGCTTTCATGTTCCCACTTCCCATGCCTGACTCCTCATTGTGTATGACCAGTTAAGGGAAGAAGGGGAAATCATTAAATTTTCTTGCATGGCAACATAAATATGTGACATAGAGTGTCTTCCAAAATGCCTTCCATGCATATTTAGGATCATATATTTAATGATTTTATAGTCATTGAGATTTTAACTCCATAAATATCATAACCAATATGTTATGTATTATGAATTAAGCTGCCCACCATTCCAGCTATTCCACAGAAATGTCGTCTTGCATATATTAACTCCCTCTCTTTGATCACTTCTCCAACTATCAGCACTTTATTGTAATGAATTCTGCATGTCAGTTAAGAGCCATGATATTTTGAGAACCATTCTAGGAGTTAATGTTTCAGAAAGTTCAGAAAAAGTGCAAAATTTGAGTAAGAACTATGAGGAAAAATAGTTTCCCAGAGAAGTATTAATCATATTTAACTTGCAACAAGTTAATATTTCCATGATCTAACATGCTTCAAGTATATGATAAACTTTTATAGACAGAAAATTATGCCTGATTTCTTTTCTCTGAAAATTGGCTATTATTCACTGACTATCTTTTATGGTTTAATATTTACTTAGAGTTTTGCACACCATTCATTGGGTTCTCTTAGAAATATTCATCTTTAAAGTATGCTTAAGGATGGTAGTTTTTAATACAGTCATTTATCTGAGCAGTGATAAAAAGATTTTAGCTAATAACATCCATTTCTCAAGTCACTGAAGGCAGGTGGTTTTAGTGATAAATTGTACATTTCGCTGACCAATTTGCTTTACTTAGGGAAAGAATCTCAGTAGTAGCATAAAACCTGTGGAGCAAAATTTCAAAGAAATACCAACTGGGAATAAAGAATGTCCTGAAAAGACAATATCTAAGAACAAAGAGTCAGATTCAGTGAATATTAAAAACCTGAAATATAAAAGTAATTGGCACCTAATAAGAATAAAACAGCCCCTGGCTGGTGGCACAGTGGATAAGGCACCGGCCCGCAAACCCAAAGGTTGCTGGTTCGAATCCCCAGCCAGGGCATGTAACCAGGTTGCAAGCCATGTCTCCAGTCAGATCCATAGCTGGAGGCAGATGAAAGGCAACCATACATTCATGTCTCTCTCCCTCTCTGCCTCTCTATCCCTTCCCCTCTCTCTCTAAAAATAATAAAATTAAATCTTAAAAAAAAAAAAAAGAATAAAACAGAAGCAGACTCTCTTTTTCTTAGGCAAATTTAAAGACATTTTTTATGATATTAACTATACCTGAGAATAATTTTCACCATGGCAAGTAAATAATTAAGAGCCAGCAAATGACGTTTTAAAATTAATGTGGTATCACTTAGGGAGCCATAAGGTGATATTTTAATATCTTGAAAACTATTTTTATAAGCAGGAAGCATCACTCAGATATTGTCATTGCCTAGTCACTCATATGTATAACATCTTTTAGTCTCAGTGACTATGCCTTTTCTCACCCCATCCTTATCTCACAGACTGGTTTAATCTCAATGGATACTATGAGACTATAAGGCCACTATCCTAGAATTAGGGGACCTTTGGAACTTAGAAACAAGGCAGTTAACCCAGGATCACCACACTGTGACAAGGCCAACTCCAATGTGGCTAAGGCACGGTCAGAATAACCACAGACCTGGGGTCAGAAGCCCTAAGTTCAAATTCAGGTTCTTCTGGGTGTTTTTTAAATATGTTCAGTCTTGAGTGAATCACACCACCCTCTAAACCTCCTTTTCCTCATTGTGAAACAATGATAGTATAAGAAATATCTGGAACAATTTCAAGAATACCAACCTTTGCCTCACAAGGTGTCAGCAAAGAAGAGATAGCAAGAAAATGATAACCTATGTGAAAATATGACAGAAAACTTCCTTAACCTGGTGAAGGAAATACATATACAAGTCCAGGAAGCACAGAGTCTCAAAAAAGAGGAACCCAAAGAGGCCCACACCAAGACACATAATTTAAATGCCAAAGGTTAAAGACAAAGAGAGAATTTTAAGAGCAGCAAGAGCAAAGCAGTTAGTTATCTACAATGGTGCTCCCATAAGACTTTCAGTTGATTTTCTACAAAAACTTCGTAGGCCAGAAGTGATTGATAAGAAATATTCAAAGTGATGGCAAACAAGGACCTAAAACCGTGATTGTTCTACCCAAACATATCATTTAGAATCAAAGAATAGATAAAGAACTTCCCAAACAAGAAAAAACTAAAGGAGTTTATCATCACCAAACCAATATTATATTAAATATTAAATGGTATTCTTTAAGAAGAATACAGACAAAAGATAAAATATAAATAATAAATTAGCAATAAATACATTATGTATCGACAATTACTTTAAATGAAAACTGATTAAATGATCCCATCAAAAGACATATGGAGGCTAGATGGATAACCAAAGAAGACCCTTACATATGCTGTCTATAGGAGACTCACTTCGGATTGAAAAACACACAAAGACTTAACTAAATGGATGGAAATATACATTTCATGAAAATGGGAACACGAGCATACAAAAAAGCTGTGGTAGCAATACTTACACCAGACAAAATAAACTTTAACACAAAAGCTATATGGCAAGAGACAAAGAAGACCCAGCAATGCCACTTCTTGTTATTTATCTGAAGAAACCCAAAATACTAACTTGAAAAGACATATATATCCATATATTCACTGCAGCTTTATTTACAATAGCCAAGATATGAAAGCAACCTAAATGTCCATCAATAGGTAAATGGACAAAATGGTGGACATATACAATGGAATACTACTCAGCCATAAGAAGAGACAAAACACTGCCATTTGTGACAACATGAAAGACCCTTAAGAATATTATGCTAAGTGAAATAAGTCAGTCCGAAAAAGCAAAGAACCATATGACTTTATTCATATGCGGGACAGGAAACTGAAACTTGTGGGCACAGACAGTAGTGTGATGGTTATCAGAGGGAAGAGGGACCTAAAGGTAAAGAGGATCTAATATATGGTGATGGAAGATGGTTTAACTTTGGTTAGTGGGCATACAGTGCAATATACAGATCTTGTATCACAGAAAGTAATTCTTGAAACCTATATCATCTTAACCACTGTCACCCCAATAAATTTAATTTTTTTTAATGGCCGAAACCATGGTCCAGGCACAGTCCTCAGTGTATTACCTATATTAGCTCATACAATGAGCTAACTAAAATGAGGATATTTATTTTTATGTACCTGAAGAGTACAGGCAACAAAGGAAATAGAGTCCTTCGTGTCTAAAAAATGCTTCTTAATAATGAGAAGCCTGATTTTGTGCAGCTGTTCTTCTTTGCATACGCTTAGCTCCAATTTGTTTTAAGATTCCAGGGAATCACTCCAAATCCAGGGTGCGGGGTTCCATGGAAATGGTGCAGGTGGCTGGCTGGTTAAAAGAGGTGCATAACAGCTAGAGTGACAAGCTGTTCGAGCAAAAGAGGAAAGGTCAACCTAATTAATTCATAATATCATTAATCAACACAACTTTTCTATAAATCACGGGATTATAAAGGATACAGAGAAATTTTCTTCCTTTCAACTTTTTACTTTTTCTTGATTTTTTGTATGCTCCAAATCGAGAACTTTTTTTCTGCATTGAAAACTGGTATAGTCTTTTTTCCGATTTTTATCAAGTGATTTTATCTCATTTTAAGATGTCACAGAAAAAGGCTCTTGTTGAGAGTATTCAGTGGCATTTAGTGACATTTTCACCTTTGAAATGGCTGTGCTCATTGCTCCCCACCCCCCCACTAAACCTGCAGATATTACAGAAATATTTATGGGGCTCCAGTTTTCGTTGCTTTAAAGTATAAATTTTTTTAATTATTGAATCAGTTGCCAACAATGAGCAAAATCTATTATATTTGTACATTTTGAAACAAGTACTTCAAAACAGACATAAAACACTCAAAGGCACTTACCAGAATACACAATGATTTTAGAAATCAACACATTTTGGGAGGCCGTATGTATTAAAATTTCCAGTATGATAAAGAGACAGTGCTCCTTCCTCTCTTATAATCTTTTTCGTATCAAATTTTACAGTCTATTATTCAATTTTTTAAATTACAGAGCTCATTCCTAGTTGTTTTCTTTTCCATTGTGATACCATAATACAAATTAAAAATTGTTACTCTGTTGCCACTGCCTATTTCTACATCAATTGGATCCTCTTTAATTACATAATAAAGTTTTAAACAGAAATTGTGTTCATGCATCTATTATTAAGATTTTGGCAGTTTTATAGTTTAAAATAATGTGGGGGAATGTTATTTTGACCTTAAGAATAAAGCGATTCTAATTGATTAAATTATCCTTTATTAAGTCCAAGTAACAGATGAAAGGCCCTCATGGGGTAGATATTTAAGAAAGTAAAAACCTCATTATCCTGATGGGTGTCCCAAGTCAGAGGCCTACCACCAGTACGGGGCAAAAATGCAGAGCTATACAACCCTGCCATCCACCTAGTCCTTAGACCACGATAGACCAGAATCTAAGACATGTAGAAGTTTACCCTGCCCTCAGCCAGGTGAGGCTAAGGGAGGACTTTCAAGGCTGGGAGTCATTCAGAGTGTGATAGTTAGACAGGTTGTGTGCACCAGCCCCTCTTGATATCCTGCAGAGCGTCTCTTCTTCATGAATTGTCACTGTTCATGGATGACATGTGATGTTTGTTACCATTCTCATAACTGATAGGATACAGTCATGTGATTGTTTATTCCCAATATATGGAAGAAAGGCACTTTCTTAAAGCGCAGTTTTATATGTATTGCTTATGATCCCTTGTTAGTAGATTCCACGTGAAATATATGTGAAATAATACATAAGCCCCAGCAAATCCTAAATACAAGGGGGGATGTTGAGTGTCCTAATGCTGAAGGTGCCAATTGGAGTTGTCAAAAACAATTATTGCACCTTGTAAATCACGTAGTAAATCAATTCAATGAAAGCAAATGCAAAATTGTCTGAATTACTAACATTTTGAGGAGGAGGAGAAGGAAACAGGACAATTTTGTTTTCTAAATTTAGCACTGTTTTAGATTATTTATTTATTGAGATCCCTTATACTCAACTGAAAGCATAAGAAGTATCCTGGGAGCCCTGGCTGGGAGCGCAGTGGATAAGGCGCCGGCCTGCAAACCCAAAGGTCGCAGGTTCGATTCCCCAGCCAAGGCACATAACCAGGTTGCAAACCAGGTCGCAAACTAGGTCACCAGTCAGGTCTGTGGCTGGAGGCAGGTGAAACACAAGCATACATTGATGTGTCTCTCTCCCTCTCTGCCTCTCTCCCTTCCCCTCTTTCTAAAAATAATGAAATAAAAATCAAAAAAAAAAAGAAAGAAAGAAGTATCCTGGCCTATTCCTTATAATGAAATAACTGATTCAAGCTTCCTACTCATATATTTATTGTACTTAAACATGCAAATTAAGTTAATTTGCTTTAAAGGAATAGACTATTTCAAAAGCCAACATGAACATATTTCTGTTTTTTAAAAAAACAGAAAAACAACTATCTCTCCAAAAGAACTTTTAAGGGCTTAAGGATATCATAATGCTGCTGTAAGGGGTAAAAACAGTAAATGTTTTTGTTTTCCCTGGCACTTTTTTCCTAGTATTGTACTATGATATTTTTACCTGGTTTTTCTTTTTTTGAAAAAAAGGTGGGGGAGACATTCCACTTGGTTTCTATAGTAACAAAAACTAATTTCTGGCTTTCTTCATGAGCTATGATCATGTGGAAACCAAAGGGGACTCATGGGTCTTGCAAAACTCATCAAGGCCTGGATAAATATGACTGCCATCTTCTGGCATTTGTCTGAAATAACATACAATTGTGCCAGTTCTGCTGCATCGTTACCATAAGATCACCTTCCCCACCCCCCACCCCCACAGATTTCATCCTGCTATTTCTACCGAACCCAGCATAATGATGTGGCATACACTCAGACAGGTCCTGGGTAACCTCATCAAGTTGCAAATAAGTCTTTTGTCCCCAAGTGAACATGAAGAAGTGAGGATGTCTTCATGCAAATATTTGTTTCAGAAAGTTGAAAGATAGATACACTGGGGACTGAAAGGATTAGAATCTTCCCACTTCTTATAAGAGGTTTTTTAATTGTTTTACATTTAAAAAGCTTAAAGCAGAAGCCATGTGGTTCAAAGGGGAATTCTACTAGTGATTACTATGACAGGGTTTTTCTGCCCAAGGAAAGAATGGAAGGAGGACTGATGGAAGAGGGCACTTGGATCTGGGGACTTCCTCCCACCCTTTTCCGCTGACAGCAGTGAGTTATGAGGTGTTAAAGAGTAAAACAGAGTTACCGTAAGAGCTGTCCAAATAACTTATGGCCTTGAATCACAACACCATCTTCAGGAGATAATTCATGTCAACAGTGAACGTTTAGTAATATGGATTTTCTTCAAACACCATATTTAATAAACAATGCCACTGAGAGGTGAGTTTAATGACAAATTAAATTATTTAATAGAATTGAACTCTACTCCAACATGTAACAAAAGCTGATTAAAATGTAGGCAAAGTTGATAAAGTCATTGAAACTAAATACTGGCTGTGAGTAGGGAATAATAATCAGTCCAAAATGTTAAAATGCTAGCCAAGTCGAAGATGAAAGAGAGCAGAGAGTAAAGAGTAATTTAATTAGTTTATACATATTTCAACACTGAATTTTCTTTATCAGATATAACAGTAAATTAAAATTTAAGTGCATAAGGCATGTATTTATTCTACCAGAATAGTTTATTATTGCATTATCTGTTCTTTACAATATAGGCATAACAGATAATTACTTGAATACGTGATTTACTTATTCTAATTGTGATATTAGCATTCCTAAAAGAAACTAAAATATTCCTCCGTGATTAATTCCAGGGTAGTTGTGGAAGTTTAGACTCACAAAGTAAAAATGGGTCCATGAAACCTTTCATTTGTAAATGGAAAGATTATATACAGGCTGTCCCAGTCTGAAATGTGCTCATCATTAGCAGATTAACTGAGAAAGCTATGGAACATTATACTATGCAATGGTAGTAGTAAAATATTATTGATTTTATTTGAACAACATTACTACTATTCGCCTCAAGTAAAACTGGCTCAAAAAGAGCAAACTCCGACTTGACAGCGCTGAGCCCAGACCACACCCCTCTGAGAAGAGTTGCAGTGTCCCAGCTAGACCTCGGCTTTAGCTCCACGATCAGTGAGTGCTGTCCCAGCAAGAAGTCCCCACTCCTATCCACTTCTGATTGTACCTGATCAGGTTGCCCAGCCAAGCTACAGACGTTTCTCTGCAACTGGTAACGCTAGTGGATTTTTCTACACTGTGTGGACTTCAAGTTTCTTTCTCAGAAAGTTGAGTCTCAGTCAAGGTGCCCTTGCGCTTTTTCCAGACAAAGAAATTTTCCACTTCACAGGTTCCCTCCCTAATGGAGCTAATTGTACCAGGCAGAAGTCTTATACACAGTCAATTATTAAAGAACAAGTGCCTAGTACAGCTCCTACTCTATTGAATACCCTGTGGGCTCCATTTATCCGGAAATTATTTTTGGCACTCAAATCTTTCTTTCCCCACTCCCAAGACCCTGGTTCAGGCCTTCCTGGTTTTTATCTGCACTACTCTCACCAGTAATCTCCAACTTGTTTCCTAACAATTTCTCCCCACTGCAAACCATCCAGGCTACTTTCATGTTAGTCATCTGAGGGAACAACTCTGATGAAAACATCCTCTTAGCTCAATGTCAACAGTTGCCCTTAACTTGCAGCACCAAATCCATTCATGGGCACTTCTTAAGCCAGGCACAGTCTGGCACCAGTTTACCTTTCTAACTCTTGCTTTTACAATTGCATCTGGAAAGTTTATGTCCACAAATCTTTGGCAGGACTTTAATTTTAAGTTAAAAGTTAAAGCCCTGGCTGGTGTGGCTCAGTGGATTGGCACAGACCTGAGAATCCAACGGTCACTGGTTCAATTCCGAGTCAGGGCACATAGCCAGATTGCAAGCCAGGTCTCCAGCCAGGTCCTTAGCTGGAGGCAGGTGAAAGGCCACCATACATTGATGCTTCCCTCCCTTTCTTCCTTCCTCCCTGCCCTTCTCTCTGAAAATTATTAATGGAATCTTTTAAAAATTAATAATAAAATAAAATTCAAAATAAAATAAAATAAAAATTATACAATTATCTTAACCTAAAATTATATGCATAGTGATATTTAAATTTTGAATGACATAAGTGATAATAAGGAAAAACATATAATTATGAGATAATTTAAATAGAAAGTTATCTATTGGCACCAAAATAGTGTTCTAAGAAGACTGTAGAACTTGATTCCAAAACTTTGTAATTTTTGTCTTCAAATGTGTACCTTTCTACCCTTATTTTATTAAGTAATATTTTTTAATTAAAAAGAAACCAATATGGTGTCCTAAAACTGAGGTCAACATAAAATGAAGCATTAAAAGTGCTCATTTATCTTCATTTTCTATTTATTTTATTTCATTCACAAATAATAAATTCTCCTGAAGAAATGTGTCCTCCTGCACTGTTCAGTGAGATAGGCCAGATCATTTCTTTTCAGACAGTGATACACTTTATTAATATGCTTCTTGGAAAAATGCCTGGAGAAGAGAAACCAGTTCTCATTTTTAAATACTCTAGACAGCTTGTTATAGCTTAGGCTGGAATAGCAAACTAATACTGGCAAGCCAAGCACATCTGAAACTCAGTATGCTCTTTCACATGGTCCTTGTTGATTTCAAGAGATTTATTTAATTAAACATGTAAGCAAAAATAACACACCTCCTAGTAGTTTGTTATTTGGATAAATCAGTGTTTTTAAACTAAACTAGGAGTGTACATACAGTAAATTCAATTTCCCATTAAACTATACTAAGTCTCTGCAAGATATCGCATAGTTGTTTAACCAAATTCTGTCTGCATTACCAGGAGGAAGCTTTACCCACTGAAGACCAGGCATGTAGGAGGATAAGTAAGTCCAACAGAGAGAACAGGATCACATTAAATAACTCATGGGTTTCCTTTTCTCCTACTTCTGCAATCCGATAGGACCATCTTTATACACTCTTTTTTTCCATTATACATGCACATAAATGAACATACAAATGTTAAAAGATGGGTCATACTACTGAGGGCTTACACTTTTGATCTGAAGAACATAGTAGAATACCACATACACACACACACACACACACAGAGCAAATAGATCCATTTCTAACATTAATCAGAAAATTTAAGCATAGACTTATGTTCCCCAATTAAATTTTTGCATCATATGCAAATAATATGAATATTCAAGTGTTTGAATTTTCAGATTTGATTATCTACAGTGCCAAAATGCTTCAAATGATGACAGTTTTCTTGTTTCAAATAGTTTTGTTAAGTACCATTAAACATTTTGTAAAACACTTTTTCAGTGACTACATAGGTTAAATTTATATTATTTTTCTACTATGAGAAACATAGGGTGATTAATGTCTATTTATTGCCCAAGAAGGGATTTAGTTCCTAGAAATGAAATCTTGGTCAAATTTTGTTATATAGTACTTCAAACACAAATTAACCTTCACAGACTAAGACTCAACTCTGTATATAAGAAAATTCACATTCAAAAATTTGGTAACACACACATATGGAAAAAATAGAGCTCTCGGAATAATTTTATTTTAAATTTAGAAAATAAAATGGTGTAAAGTGCTGTAACCCTAGTAAATGGGTAATATTTCCTCCAATAATTATTAAAGATTCAGTTAAGCCAAACTTTAACAGTCTTCTTTTTATTCCATTCTGACTTTAAAAATGGCTTTCTGCACCAAAATTGACCATATTTACTTAGAGCTTTGCTCCATTGTTTTGAAAAAGTATAAGGAAAATATGCACGCAAGTTAATTTATTTGAAGTTGAAATATACATTTGTTCTATTTTAAGAAAAGCCTGAAGTTTGAAACACTTCATTTGTCAGAAGCCTTATGGAAATATTTTCTAAGTATGCAATGAGCCAGTAATAAAATATTAGTAAATGAAAAAATGTACTTGTTCAAAGCCCATGAACTGTTTTACAGCTATATACATTGAATTATATAAAAATTTAAGACGTCCTAACTTGCAAATAGTTTAATAAAATATTTGTTTTATTATCAAGAAATGTTTCATTAATTATTATTATTCTCTTCACCACATTTTTATATAACATATACAAGATCGAGAAACAAACTTGGTGAGAAATTATGGTTATAAAGGTATTCACATTGGTGATGACCCAAAATTTAAGCTACTATTCTTCATGAGGGAATGATAAAAGTAAACTCAGAGAACCATTGATTTTGGTCTTTGATCACCAGGTAATCTCTACACTTCAATGAGAAAATGTTAAAGTCTTTTTAAAAAAAAAAAAAGCTGAACTCTGTGATGCCATTTTTACTTCATTACTGTCATTACAGAAAAACATTTTTAACAAAATATGTGTAATGACACTTGAATGCTATTTTTGTGAAATATATCACAGAAATGGTGTCTTGCAGAACTCACTTTCATGAGAGCTGTCCTAGAAACAGTGCCAAACCCACAGTAAAAAATGAATTTGGTTTCTGAGTCAGATCCCACCCCCTCCATTAATACAACTCAACTTTATTTTAAGCTACTGGAACTAAAGTTTACTCTTTCTGGAGTTTTCCATCTTAGATAGTAGATTGACTTTTTTTTTAATTAACATAAGCATTTTGCAATCATGAAAAAAATTGTATTAATGTGATTTGAGAGGCTGACAGAAAGCAGTAATTAAATGGTGAATTGTCTGGGGACGTGAAAGAAAAAAATGAACACATTGGTGGTTACAGAATAGACAGGGGAATGTTAAGAAGAATAAAGAAAATGGAGAAGCCAAAGACAAAGAATTTATATGCATGACACATGGACATGCCAATGGGAATGGGGGTACTGGATGGAGGGGGAAAGAGAGGGAATAATTGGTACAACTGCAACAACAAAATCAATAAAACATTTTTTAATATGTGTAATGAAAAATTTTCTAAAATATTTAATAAATAAATGTCTTTCACTCTTGAACAGATTATCTAACAGTATTATTCTCTTAAACTTTAAATTATCAAGACTTTCTACCTAAAATATACATATGTCCCTTAGCTTCATATACATACATAAAACAATTCATATTTATATATATGAAAATAAAAGGATCTTGCAAGATATACATATATATCTAGCAATCTTTCATTATGTATATTTCTACCATCATCTTAATACCAGTAAGAAGAAAAATTGTGCATTGACCAAGAACTAGTCTTGGTTCTTTAAATTTTAATGGATGAGTCTTTAAAGTTTATAAAATACTCAGAGTCAATACAAAATTTGTGTGTAATATCTTGCACCTTTCTGATGAGTGGATCCACAACTTTCCCAACGATTGAAAACAACTATTCAAGACAAAAGAAAGCCACACTGAGTGGCGGTGGACTAGTGAGTACAGACACCATGGTGTGGTATCCATTTTTAAATCCCACCTTTCCATGGCTGTGTAAGCTTCAGTACACTTTTTAATATCTCTGAGCCTCAGTTTTTGAATTTTAAAAATAAAGACAACACACATATTTCAGAGGTACATTTACCATTAAGCCTATAAAAGCCTCAGTCCAGAGCCCTTGGCAATGGTATTCAGATCATCAAGTATTTTTTGTAAAATTTGCAACTTTGCGTATTTTTTTAATGTTGACATCCCCCAGTTGTGTAACTCATACCCTACCAAAATTGGATCCTTCCCTTTTTCACCTGAGGAGCTTTACTGAGGATTAAGTTAGATAGCACAGGTAAAGATTTAAGATTATGCCTAGAACACAGAAAACATTTGATTAATGTTCGTTATAATTATTTTTATTGACTATCATAGGTTATTTGCATGTGTTTATTCTTTCCATTGCTATATAAAATTGAGAATTTTCTATCTTAAATAGCATAGGTTAGGGATGTATAAGAAAAGGCTGAGCATACTAACCAAGTTTTCTTTCTTCTCAGCAAATTTGGAAAGAGAAGTATGAAATATATTAATCTAAATGTTAGATTTATTCATCGTACTTGAGAAAAGATAGCTTTTGAATTTAATCAAGACCATTTTTTTTTATTTTACCGAAAAAAATCCCAAGACCCTAATTCAGAAAAAATTCCATGGTAACACAGAGTAAACTTGTCGCGTGACTATTACAAAAAAGAATGAGTAGATGGTTGAACTCGCCAGAATTACACAAATCTTATCATAGCTATACAGAATCACCCAAATATCCAGGGATTTAGCAAAGTATTCAAAAATGGCCTTGCCAGTTTCTGAATCACAGCTTTACAATTTGAAACATATGATACCTATTTTACACACAGAATGTAAATCATATTCAGATGCCTTCTATTTAAATAATTATAATATAAATATCCTAAAACTTAGAAGTTATAGATATGTCATTTCTAAAAATTATGGTATATCACACAAAGGATCATGATAAATATTGGCTTTTGATTAAGCTCCACCTTTGGATTTTCTATTATCTTATTCAAATAAAGGAAATATATACATGCACTAACTATGAATAAAATTCACCAGAAAAATGTGACTTGTATTTCAAATATTCAGAGTTTGAATATTTCTCTCATTGAATCAATATAATACTTTATTTCCTGATTCAAGTGAAAAAATTTAAGGTAACACTAGCATTGGCTCTAGTGACAGCTTAAATCCAGAAGCAATGAGGATTTATATAAATGTAGGATTGTTTTTTAATACACATGGTGATGTAATTTAAAATTCTGCTCAGAGAAAAATGCTAGCTATGTTTGTCTTCCTTGTGTAAGTCAATCATGACATTGTCTAACGAATTAGCTCAAAATATTAAGAAAGAGAAAATTGCTCAGTTTTGCTCTGCTTAATAGAAATAGAAGAGCAAGTTGTTTCCAGGTAGTAAATTGAATGGCTGAAATTATGGTGCCATTTCCGGCTTCGTGCTGGGCCCATGTAGCAAAACAGGATTGGTCACCACGTTCTTAGCATTGCTTTTCAGGGATGTCATACGCACTGCAGAAGAGCTGACCAAGTAGCTGGTTGATCTCTCTGGATAGGACTTCCTCCTACAACAGAGCTGGCTGTTGAAATGCCTTCTGAAGCTTTCACTGAGTAGATAAAGAGCAAATGGATTGACACAAGAATTGCAAAAGCTCAGAATTCGGGCAACTAAAGTGACAATCATGTGACCTACAGATGGGTCAATCTTGTTATAGTTGAAAGACCTATACATGTAGAGGATGTGATTTGGAAACCAACAGAAGACAAAGCAGCCCACGAAGACCAGCACAATTTTAGCCAAGCGTTTCCGAGTTTCCATCTGCAGGCACAAGGGAATAGTCACATTAGTTAGAGTGAAAGTGGAGCTGGCTACATCTGGTACAAAGGAAATAAACTTATTATAGCATGCAAATGTACCCAAAAATATGAAAACTATTCATTTCCCTCAACAATGGGATTTTAACAGTTGATAAATCCTATTGTGGTCACTACACTATTTCCATTCATAATATTTAACAGCTTATACAAGACTGGATGACAAATTATGAAGAAATGACTGTGTCTCTATGTAAAAATGGTGATCTTAAAAAAATTCTTTTATTTTTAAATATTTTCCTTTAGCTTAAAGTTGTTGTGTTCCCTTTAATTATAAATCACATCTGTTTGTATTAAATCCACTGAATGAACCACAGAATATAGTCAGCCTTAGACTTTTTAAATTGGGGTAATTCAAATAGGAAAAATAAATCTATTAAAATAAGGTATAACTTTTTTAACCCTTACTGCACAAAAACCCTTAAGATTTAAACTCCAGACTCACGTAAATTAAAAGCCCCTGACTGACCTAATTGTCAGTCCTATACATTTTCATTTTTTTCATAAAGCTTGTATACTACATATATTCTTTTCAAGGCAGGTCTTTGGAAATGTGATAAACAGATACAGTTCAAATATTGGACATTGTTCTTTTCAAATCTAAAAATCATTTTCTAATATCTAGAGTCCAAGATTAACTGATATTTGCCTAATTTGTTTATATATTTAAATAAGGCAACATCAATGTGAAAACAATTTATCAAAAGATATTGATAGCAAGAGGTATAATATTCACTGAGCTAAAACTAATGGTAGTCAACTAGAATATGACAGAAGAGCCTGAGATGTTTAGGAATCAAGCAGATCTGATATTGGGGAATAGTAATGGGTGGTGACTGCAAAGGAAGGGCAAGTGGAAGGAGTCCAGTCCAGGAGGAAGAATGAGGTACTCTAGATGTTCCCCTGTGGCATAAGGTAGGCAACTGAGCAACATTAAGAACATTAATATAAAATTTACATTACAAAGCAGTGTCCTTTCTAGCAGGTGGAGCATGGGTGCAAGAATTTCATGGCAATCTAGATATACTTGGGTGTCCAAAAGCACAGGCAGGCTATTGACATTGAGATTACTTCTCAGCAGGTGTCAAGCACAATTACTCAGCCTGAGTTTACAAGTCTCATAGGGAAATCTACAGAAACCAGGCAAAATTAAGGCCATTTAATAAAAAATGACAGTGGAGAGGGTAAGAGAAAATCAACATTAGAAACTAGATCAAAAACTCAAGCACACAAACTGTGATAAAAATTAGATCACGGGCTCTGAATTAAAGGATTACATGAAAAGTAAAAAGCACATGACCTGGACATTTTTGCTTCAATGATGCCAAGTATTTAAGAAATAAACCTATTACCCTACCTAACAATTACTTTAACTATCAGTTAATATTTGAAGACTTTGAAGCAGACATGGATCTCTGACATTGATGGTCATCAATAAATAGAGGTTACCTTTCAAACAAGAAAACTTTAGGCAATTCTGCCATTGCTAAAGTGCCCAAAGCCCCAGCCTGTGCCTCTGTCAACGACTCAGCAAATTTTAATGATCTGAAATTCAACTTGTCTTCATTCAATTAGGGAAGAGTCACCCATAATCTCCTTGTACCTTTTGGAAGAAGCCCCTCACTAGGAGTGAACAAATGTACAACTTGAAATTTTGCCCCATAAGTACAGTATTTCCATCTCTTTGTGTACAAACAGTTTTTCCTTTCATTAGTACTCCATATTATTAAAGGAAGAAAAAATATATAAGGTATTGCAATTTTTTAATTTTTTAAAAGATTTTATTTATTATTTTTCAGAGAGAAGGGAAGGGAGGGAGGCAGAGAGGGAGAGAAACATCAGTGTATGGTTGTCTTTCACCTGCCTCCAGCTACAGACCTGGCTGGAGACTTGGCTTGCAATCTGGTTATGTGCCCTGGCTGGGCATCAAACCAGCGACCTTTGGGTTCGCAGGCCAGCGCCTTATCCACTGTGCCACCAGCCAGGGCCCACAATTTTTAAATTGGTATACAATCTGTATAGGAAAATCTATAAAGTTAATTTAGACCAAGTATGGCTTCACCATCAGTCTTTGATTCCTCTCCTATTATGCTGCTCTGTTGCCAGGCTCCCAGTCTGACATCCTACCCAGACCTCATGCTCAGTCCCTTCCAGATGCAGCCTTGTCCCAAATTTCCCATCATCCTCAGGGGGTGCTAGTGGGAAAAGAGACAAAAATTGAATAAGTCTATACTTAAACTGTGAAATGTTTCTGGTTTATTGTGTGATTCTTTGCATAAACATTTCCAGATTAAAAAAAAAAAAAATCCTGCCAAAAATGTTCATGGTCATAGGCCAGAGGGCAAGGAAGCAGGACCTCGATGAGCCTTTACAAAGCTACGACCTGGCCACATGTTAGAGACCCCCAATGTCTCTTCTAGCTCAGGCCAGTGCATGTCCCAGTGCCCTCTGACTCAGTTCTAACCTTTCCTGGTGTCGAGGGCCCACAAAATTGAAAACAAAATAGCAGTACTGCAGCTGAACAGAGCACCTCCAACACACACACACACACACAAAGCTTACCTGTTTTTTGGTATGTTCATTGTACTCTCCGGGAAGATTATGTGCACTTTTAATTAAGGTCTTTGCAATATGATAATAATAAATGCTAATGATTGCAAGGGGTATGAGGAAATAGACCAAGAAGATGAGCACTGAATGAATCTTTGGGTGTAGTTCATCAGTCTGAGGGTAGGGTATGCACGCTGTAAAGCTGCCATTATCCAAGCTACCAATTCGCACCACTTCCGAAAACACTGCTTCCGGCACAGCCAGCAGCACAGAGGCCACCCAGATGCCCACGGCCTTCAGGCAGGTCCACAGCAGCGCCCCTGAAGTCTGGACGTCCATGGGGTTGACAATGGCCCTGTACCTGGGAAGACATTATGTCTCAAATTACTCTTAGGAAAGAAAGGAAGTGAGAGAGGAGGGAGGGAGTAAGAGAAGAAAGATGGGAGGAAGAGAGTAGCCTGAGTGGTCCCCTTTTTTCTTAAGTGTCTATCAGTAAATCTTAGAGGTGAATCCACACTGGGTTTTCCTCTATAATTTAGTCATGAGGGCTGAAAGAAATGGAATAATATTCTGTCTTTAACTTTCAAATTTATTTCATGTGGAGACCTCATGAGATTCTCTGTCCTCCCCCCAGACACCATCAGAGTGGTCAAGGGCCCCTCCAGGACATGGCAGGACATGGCAACTTCAACAACCCAAATCTTCCACAGCTACCTCAGACACACACATTAAGGTAATCATAATGCAAACAAACCAAAATTGTATGTAAATGTCAAATTATTTTTATCTGCCTTTGAAAATACTTCAGGTCACAGTATACCTAGGAGGTTAACAAGAAGCAGTTAAAAGTGATTTTAGTCAAACAAGTCTGAGCTGTTATCTCTGATAACTGCTGGACAGTCACTTCGGGTCTTTTCTTCCTCTATAAAGTGGGGATAAAAACACCTCCTTCAAAGTTTTGTGATTAGAAAACAAAAATGTAGAGCACCCCTTATGGTGACTGGCAATTAGTAGGCACTAACTATATCATGACTTTGTACCTTAAAATGAACTGAAATAAGGAGAAGTCACAGAATATTTCAAGTTGCACTGTAAGCAATTAAGGTCTTCTTCTGCAGTTCTATAAAGATGCTCTTCACTTCCCACAAGGGAGGAAGAG
This sequence comes from Noctilio leporinus, assembly GCA_004026585.1. Taxonomy (NCBI): domain Eukaryota; kingdom Metazoa; phylum Chordata; class Mammalia; order Chiroptera; family Noctilionidae; genus Noctilio; species Noctilio leporinus. The sequence goes on along the minus strand of PVIW01000886.1, from coordinate 38,618 downwards.
TCCCATCCTCAACCTTTCTGAGAAAGTCTCTCTTCCTCCTTTCCTGCTCTGCATCAAACTGCCACTCTCAGACCTTCAGTAGGAAAAGGGTGATTTGCATTTTGACACATAGGATCTTCCCACGTGAAACAGGAAACATGGAAATTAAAGCAGAGTAACGGGAAAGGGCCCCAACACCCAAGTAAGCAAAAGAGCATGCATCATGCGTTTCCCCCGCCTTCACACAGAGCACAACTCAGTAGAGATGTGAGCCCTTCTCCTGTTCTGTTTAATTGTACATTCTTAAGAAACTCAAAGAATTACAATCAGTAACTTAAAACGAGCTATTTTTTTCTGCTTTTAAATTTTCCTATCAGATGAATAATGTTCAAAGAGGTTTATGTGTTTGTTTTTTAACTTCGGAGAGTGCTATAAAGAAAAACAGAGGTCCCTTGTTGCATCTCAGGTCCTGCTCCTGTGTTAAAACAAATCTCACATCCTTTACTCAACACCTTTTAGAAATGTAATTCTTCCGCTGTCTCCTAAATCAAATAGTATAGACATTAGCTCCTGATATCCTGTTACAGTAAAGATTTTTCTCTAGCCTCTGTTCTCCCATTCCCAACTTCCTGATTTAGTAAATTCTGTTATTTACAAAATAGTCAGTAGATAATTATTGACTGAACAAATATCAGTCAATGCAGCGTTAAGTAGAATATTATGACATTCTCTTTTTTATACATATGGCTCTTATTTTTTCTAGAGTTGCTACTTGATAATTTTGGGGGCTGTATAATTTTCCATTTTCTTGAATTTAATTATTTTCTAAATGTTATTTCACCCCTTTCCTGAATAATTGGAGTCCCAGTGCTTGACTCTCAATGCTTCTTTCTTAATTTTTGACTATCAAACTCCTTTCCACCTTCTTTTGGGTTTTACTTACTAAGCTGTTTTGTTAGCTTTAGCTTACCTCATTCTTCTTAATTGTCTGTCATGTTTTTAAATTCTAGGAGTTCTTTCTAGTTTTCCACTTATTATATAGTTATGGAACTAATTACAGAAAATGTTTAATTTTCTTCTACTTCTAGAATAGTTTCAATTTTTTTGTCTGTTTGGTTACTTTATTCTGAAAACTCTCCACAAAAGTTAGATATTTACTGCCAGACAATTCACATTTAAGATCAAAGTACTAAAAGGTGATCATAAATTCTTCTTTCACATGGAGGGAGTGGGGAAAGACAGAGAAATGGAGTAAGGGGGTTATTGATCGTTATAAATGGACTACTTAACTAGCCTTCCTTTTTAGATTGTCAGCAACAACAAAGAATATCCTGAGCTTTCTTTCATGGGTTTAAAGGAGAGAAGAAGGTCATTTCCCTACCTTTACTCCTATCCCACAGCTAAACACATTTGCAGAAGCACTATAATCATAAAGGATGTTGGGGTTCAAATAGGGAGAAAAATAATGACTGTCTCATCCTGATAGAATTGCCATAGTAAAGCTAGCAATAGATGCAGAATTTTTGGCTGAAGAGAAGTTAAGAGACCTAGTGGGAGTGCAAGACAAGGTGAGAAAAGGCATTTTTCTTTCCAGTAGGGGTGATTCTTAGCCACCTCCTGCAGAAAAAGGAAAATGGATTTCATGAATTTCTCACTAAATGATATACATTTGATTAAAAAAGAGAGTGTAGCAAATTCTATACAGCCAGAAACTATAGTTTAAAACACAAGTTACTGAAGTGCCATTATTAAGACTAAACCATAGCTTAGAACTGTCAGATAATATGTTATACATCAACTATGTTTCATGTGCATCTTTGAAAGAATAAAACGCAAAATGTTTTTAATATATATAGTACAAAATAATACAGATACTTTAAATCATGTTTCCTTTTAAACTGTTATGAAAATGTTAAGACTGAAATATTTCTTCATTATAAAAATTATCTCATTGAATTTTGTAGCAAAACAGGTATGTATTGTTTTTTCTTTCATATAGTCTCAGAAAGCTATCCCTAACTAAAAACTAGAAACTACTCAGTCAAAATTCATATGAATAGAATGTAATCATCATGTACATATCAACAGATAAATAAATAAATGCTTCTTTTTTAATGTCTCTTTTGAGTCTTGCTTATCATATCTGCAGAGATATGATAATTTAATGCAGAGATAATTAAATTTAATTATATAAAATACATACTGAAACTTAACTAATTTTAGTTCATATAAGTTATCAAAACATCTCAAAATCTCTATCTGTAAATTCCTGCAAAGCTTTCTGGTTATACTATTCATAGTTCCTTCTTTTATACCAAACTTTCATGGATCAGAAGCTAACAGAGTCCAAGTGTGAAGTATCTGACAAGTAGAAGGAAACAAGAGTATTGTGGAAGCAAGAGAAGGAAAGTATGAGTTTCAAAGAGAAATGTAGGCCTCTCTTTCAAATACTCTAAAAGCAGAGGAAAAGCTTCTTGAAATCCGAGCCTGTCTTGCTCTCTGCTCTATCTGTAATGCATAACGCAATGCCTGACCCACAGTAGGTTCTCAGATGTTTACTGAGCTAATAAAGAAATATGGCTTAAGCAACAAGGAGATGAATTTATTAAAACTAGTTTTGGTAGAGTGGGATGGCAGTTGTTGATGATCAGGTTTCCTTGAGTATCAAAATGAGAGATGGAGACAGTCTAGTCTCCTGATCCCCAAGCTGGATCGATCTTCAGAACCACCTAGAGAATTGAAAAAAAATAACAGAGTTTCAGACTTCTTCACAGTCTTACTGACACAGAAGCTCTAGGATGTAAAAAAGGAGAGATTCTGTATTTTTATCAGATTTTCAAGTGATCCTGAATATAAGCCAGGTTTAAAAAACACGTTTTGAGCCTTGCCTGGTGGCTCAGTGGATAGGCATCAACCTACAAGCCCAAAGGTTGCTGGTTCAATTTTCAGTCTGGGCACATAACCAGGTTGCAAGCCAGGTCCCCAGCTGGAGGTAGGTGAAAGGCAACCATATATTGGTGTTTCTCTCTCTTTCTTCCTCCCTCCCTGCCCTTTTCTCTTTAAAATTGATGAATAAAAAATAAAAATGAATACATTAAAAACACACACACACACACACCTTTTGAGAAGATTGACAGGGGCAGTGAGCCTTTTTCCACAGCTTCCTGCAATGGCCGCACATTCAGCATCATGGTATCAGAAATCCAGCAGGAGTTCAGTGTTCGAAGACTCGAATGCCTGGCCTTTACAATATATCGTATCATATTTTAAGAGTGTTGATACCCTACAGTGCTAAAATTTGTTCTGAGAGAAATTACTAAATTTATCATTTATACATATCTATGTATTACCATACAATAGACTGGAAAAGATGAGGAATACCTTTCTTATTATAGAGGGGTCAGCTATTCTAGTTCTTTACTAGAAAAAATCACTTTCTTCTAACTCATTAAAACACATGATTTAAATCACACAAATGTTTCATAAAGAGGAGAATGATAACGACAATTCATATTGATGAAGGCAACAGGTTGGAACAAGTCAGTCTATGATTAAAGGAATTGAGGAAAGGCAATAGGTGATAAAGAGATTATCATCATTAGTTTTTACAATAGGCTCAGTTTGCTCTCTTCTTCAACGACCATTTTCTGATAATTAACTGCATGTGGGAATGAATACTAATCACAATTAGGGAGTCATGTGTCATCTTGACAAACAGGCAGTATAGTAGAAGTAGTTACACAACAACCCACAGTTTAAAAATGCTTTCACATTAATTATTTCACTTGATAATGTCCTCCAGTGCTGTAAAACTGTTTAGTGTGCCCATTTTATGGAAAAGCTTATTGAGACTAAAGGATTACTTGATATTTGAATGACTATGGAACCAGTAGCATGCACCTCAAAATTCGCTCACATATTGTATGACTAGAAATCCTGTGTATTTTAAACTACTGTATGTAATAAATTGAAGCATTAAATGCTTTATCTATTCTACCTAGTTTTAGATGTTTGATTTCCTATCTTTTTAAAGTCAATGGTATTTTTAACTGTAAATATTTAACTTATATCTGCAATTATGCTTTCTTAATTTGATGATTATGTTTAGAGAAACTAATCCTCCACAGTATCAGCAAATAATGTTTCAAAATTTTAAGTCACCTTTAAAAACTGCTTTTCTATAGCATCTATATAATATCTTTGATCATTTCTAGGTTGTGCTTATCTGGTTCTTTCTTAAAATGTGATTCTTTTTTTTACCACGGCTGGTGTGGCTCAGTGGACTGAGCACCATGATTGCAAACTAAAAGGTTATTGGTTCAACTCCTAGTCAGGGCACATGGCTGGGTTGTGGGCCAGGTCCCCAGCTGGGGATGTGCAAGAGGCAACTGAAGGCATGTTTCTCTCCCTCTCATTCTCCCTTCTTTCCCATTCTCTAAAAATAAATAAGGAAGGAACTTCCAGTCAAGATGGAGGCATATGTTGACATGTTTTGTCTCCTTGCACAATCATGAGAAGAATTAAAACTAGCCTCTAAACAAACAAAAAACAAAAACAAAAACAAAAAAAAGAAACCATATTCATCTAGATGGGTAGAAGGGGCAGAGCCAGGGAACCAGGGAGTCAAGGAGGAAAATATATGGTGTGGTGGAGGTGAAGCAGCAGTGGCTGGTAGAAGGGACAGACAGTCCCAAATTCCCATGTGGTGGATAAAAAATGGGTGTTATATGTTGGGAATGAGCAATCTTTGCCTCAGCCACACCGTGCAGCCAGGGTTCTAGCAACAGGAAAATAAAGCCTCATTGCTTCTGGTTGTAAAAATCAATGGGGGTTGGAACAGCAGAAAAAACTGCCAGTCTCGCAAAAGAGTCCATTTAAAGGGCCTGAATGGTCTTATAATGTATCCATCACCACATATACACATTCTGGGAACCCAACAGGGCAACAGTTAGAGGGGTGCCAGCCACATATAGGAAGGGAGTGAAGTGGCTGTAAATGGGATGACTGCCAAGCAAGCCTCTAGCAGCCAGGCAGTGGCATTGTCCTGTCTCTGACCCCCCCTACACATACAGAGCCACAAAGCAATGAAGTGGGTTGCCTCACCCTGGTGATTACCTAAGATTCCATCCCATACAGCTTAACTGGTACACTAAGGAAGTTCTATCCAATACACAGAAACAAACACAGCAGGGAGGCTGGCAATTTGAAGAGACAAATAAATGTAGCTCAAATGAAAGAACAAAACACAACTCCAAAAAAGTAACTGAACAAAATGAAGATAGCCAACCTATCAGATGCAGAGTTCAAAACATTGGTGATAAGGATGCTCACAGAACTCTTTGAGTATATCAAATGCAAAGGGGAAGAAATGAAGGCTCCACTAAGTAAAATAAAGAAAAATCCACAAGGAACCAACAGTGAAGGGAAGGAAGCCAAGGTTCAAATCAGTAATTTGGAACAAGGGAAATATAAACATTCAACCAGAACAGTATGAAGACTCAAGAGTTTTTAAAAAGAGAGAATAAGAAGTCTCTGGGATATCTCTAAAAATGCTAATGTCCAAATCATAGAGGTGCCAGAAGGAGAAGAAGAGCAACAAATTCAAAACTCATAGTGAAAGAAAATGTACCTAATTTGGTAAAGGAAGTAGACATACAAGTTCAGGAAGCACAGAGAATCCCAAACAAGTAGGAGCCAAAGAGGACCACACCAAGACACATCACAATTAAAGTGCCAAAGTCTAGAGGTAAAGTGAGAACCTTAAAAGCAGCAAAAGAAAAGAAGGGAATTACCTACAAATGAGTTCCCATAAAACTATCAGCTGATTTCTCAAAAGAAACTTTGCAGGCAAGAATTCAAAGTGATGAAAAGCAAGGACCTACAATCAAGATTACTCTATCCAGCAAAGCTATCATTTAGAATAGAAGGGGGGGTAAAGTGCTTCCCAGGCAAGGTAAAGCTAAAGGAGCTCATCATCACCAAGCCCTTATTTTATAAAATGTTAAAGGAACTTATTTAAGAAAAAAAAATAGGATCAAAACTATGAAAAGCAAAATGACAACAAACTTACAACTATCAACAACTGAACCTAAAACACAGAAGCAAACTAAGGAAACAACTAGAACAAAAACAGAATCATTGATATGAAGATCATTTAGAGGTTTATCAGTGGGGAGAGGGAAGGAGAGAATCAGGGGAAAGGTGCAGGGATTAAGAAGCATATTTGGTAGATATAAAATAGATAGGGGGATGTTAACAATAGTATAGGAAATGGAGAAACCAAAGAACTTACATGTACAACCCATGAACATGAACTAAGTGGGTGGGATTGCTGGAGGGCGGGGTGCACCAGATGGAGGGTGGCAAAGGGTAAAAATGAGGACAACTGTAATAGTCTAACCAATAAAATATAATTTAAAAAAGAAAAAAAAAAAACAAGTAAAAAGCACACCAACTTAATTATGTGTAAAATGGGTCCTGGCAGAAAATACTAGAAGGAAATATACCAAAACACTAAAAATACTACTAGTGGTGGGTTGGGGGTGAGTGGAGGTGGACTTACAGGTGACTTCTTATTTTATAAATGTTCCAAAAGTGTAGTAATTTATTTCATTAAAAAATTAAAATAAATAAAACCTTTTAAAATATGGTTCTTTTTCAAAAATTAATTTGAATTAAACCACAATTAAAATTTTAATATTCAAAATATTTCTCCAAAATTTCCACAAATAATAAACATACAGAAAGTCTACATTAGAAGTTAAAATATTCTTACTGACAATCTTTATAAGAAAAAATTAAAACTCAAAGGAATCAAGGAAAGTGCTAGGAAGAAGTTAAGGTTTAGCATTTATTTCTGCTCCCCAAGAAAATCTTTAAGTAACTGGAAATAGAAAATACTGCCAAGAAGCTCAATAGATCAGTAGTGTTCACAAGGAGTAGGGGTGGTGAGAACCTAATAATATTTAGTAACAATGAGTTGAGATAGCTCATTAAGTTTGAAGCCAGAAAAATTAAGCTGGATCACTTTAGAACATAAAAATAAAAATAACCTTGGTCATGGGAACAAATGAAAATAAAGAAACAAAGAATAAATAATAAAAAATAAAAGGATGTTTAATGAAGATATGTGTTCTTTTGTATAGAAATTAAGCAAATGAACTGTTTTGTATATACGAGGCTGCAGTGGATTTGGGGTGTGGGTGAGATTCTCTAGAGAGCTGGAAGCATTCTACCAGATATATGCAATATTATCTAAAACCTACACAAGACAGTTGAATTTGGTGAACTCTCCTGAGCAATCTGCAATTGAAAGAGCCAAGGAAAACCATTCTGGGTTTGGAGACCCACCAATAGGAACCGTCATGCTGGTGACAACTAACAATAAGAAAAGTGCTGAACTTGACTATAACTTCGTGGCTAACCCAGAACAGATGGCCCCCTATTTAAAAGCATCACTGCAGGCAAAAGACAGAGGTACATCTTAGAGGGTCCTCTTTTTCCACTGGGAAGGGTATGAACAGAATCAGCATAAATGATTACATGTGGTCATTTGGAATAGTGTGGCAGGCAGAGCACTGAACTGAGCCTCCAGTTGCCTCACCAATGGCCAGTGTCCCTTGTCCTCTTTGGGTCACTGTTTACTCAACGCTCAGAGAGGAGGTAATAGGATCCCACTGGAGCCTTCAGCTCTACAGTAGAAAACATTATTTTTGTTTTGCAAATCAGAAAAATACTGATTTGTGGGCATGTCTTTCATGCTGTTTTATCTTTTCTTCCCCAACTTGAATATTTGGACATAAAAGATACAGGGCTAGCACCCAGATGCTGTAAACCCCAACTGGTACATTCCCTCTTTATTCATATAATATGTCCCAAATGTTTCAGATAAATGTGGATAAACTTCAGAACCTATAAAGTTATATATATATATATATACATATATATATATATATATATATATGTGTGTGTGTGTGTGTGTGTGTGTGCAATAGTGTGTATATGAGGATTATACAGCACCTAATTTAACATCTGAATTAGAAAAAAGAAATAAGCTAGCAGTTGAAACTATATGAATAAAATATATCTGATTATTGGAGCCAAATATAAAAACCTTCAAATAAATTCAAATTAACTAATAAATTTAGTGCAGATTACAACTCACCCTGTTTCTATGGAGATGTAAAAATAACTGCGCACTTGTTATGCAAAACAAACTGTCATTTTGAATTTACATCTAGAAAGCTCTCTGACAAATATGTTGTTAAGTCTCACATTTTGTGAAAGTAAGGGTCACTTTATATTTCTCAACTTTTATTTCCCTACACCTGGTTTTCTTCCTTTTTTATTCCCATTGTGTGTTATTTGTACCTTTATCTTTTCTATTGTTGTTCTAATAAGGTTGTCCCAATTTTTCCCCCATTGCACTCCCCTGCCCTGCTTGTCAATTTTATTTATCTTTTCAAAGAATCAGCTCCTGGAATTAATTTATCCATTGAATTGTTCTTTTAGTCACTATATCACTTAATTCTGCACTGATCTTAATTATTTCCTTCCTTCTACTTGCTCTGGGCTTCGCTTACTGTTGCTCCTCTAGTTCTTGTAGGTGTAGGTTAGGTTATTTATTTGAAATTTTTCTATCTTTTTAAGGTTGACCTGTATTGTTATGAACTTTCATCTCAGGACTGCCTTCTCTGTGTCCCATAGGCTTTGGGTTGTTGTGTGTTCATTTTTGGTTGTTTCCAGAAACTTTTTTACTTCTTTGTGATCTCATTGATAACCCATTTAGTACTTAATAGCATCTTATCCAATCTCCATGAATTTGAATGTTTTGTTTTGTTTTTTCCTTGAGGATGGGTTCTAGTTTCAAGCCATTGTATCTGAGAAGATTCTTGAAATGATTTCAATGTTCTTGAATTTGTTGAGGCTCCTTTTGTATCCTGCCATATGGTCTATCTTTGGAAATGTTCCATGTGCATTTGAAAATAATGTGTATTTTGCTTCTTTGGGGCAAAATGTTCTGTATATACCAATTAAGTCCATTGATCTAGAGTATTGCTCAATGCTACAACATCCTTTTTTTATTTTCTTAGAAGATCTGTCCATTGTTGACAATGGGCTATTAAAATCCCAGACTATAAATGTGTTGCTGTCAATATCTTTCTTGATGTTGCTCTCCTCTGCACTCCATACCAGTCAAGTTGTGGTGAAATGGTTTCTTCAGTCTGTCTGTGGCTATAGGCTTCTCTCCAGCTAGTGTTCAATTGGTTGTTCTGGATGATTCCTCTACAATTTAGTTGTAATCCCAGATTGGTCCTGGGAGGAGGTTAGTGTAACTTCAACTCACTCTTCCTCCACCATCTTGGATCTGGTATCTTTACCATTAAGATGGCTTAAGTTCTCTTGCAACAAGTTGAAAATTAGTAAGTCATTACACTGGAAACATGGGTTATCTGTAGGGTGATTGTGGACTATTCTCAGGTATGTATGGCCAAGTGAACTCTTCAAAAGAGCTTAGAAGCTTACTCTGAGAATCAATCCCCCCACCCACTGAGAGGGCTTCTAGCATATTACTGGCCAGGGCTCTAGGCCAAAGAAGAAAGCAAAGGCCAGCTGTTCAATCAGGGCCATCAGTCAAGAGTTTTGATGAGAAATTAACAAAAATAGTGGCATGCCCTCTCACCACCAGACAAATACTGATTTAAAAAAAAAAAAAAAAAAAAAGCTTCCTAAGGCCTAGGGAATTATACCTAGGATCCACATTTGATCTGTTTTAATTTTTTTTTTTAATTTTATTCATCATTTTTGGAGAGAGGGGAAGGGATGGAGGCAGAGAGGGAGAGAAACATCAATGTATGGCTGCTTTTCATCTGCCTCCAGCTACAGACCTGGCTGGAGACCTGGCTTGCAACCTGGTTATGTGCCCTGGCTGGGGAATCAAACCAGTGACCTATCCACTGAGCCACCAGCCAGGTGTTTTAAAATATTTTAATAAATAACTATAGTAAAGAAAATATCTGTTTGCATTGTTATAATATGCAAATAAGTTTGATGGTTCAAAGTTCATAACTAAGAGAAGTAGCTTGATTGTGGAATTAAATATGTTTATCCTAACTAACAAACAAAAGCTTGGAACTAGTAATACATTAGCATTTTAGTCTGATTAGGTGCAATATTATGTTTGCATTTGATTCAACATTGACTATTTTATGTCAGAAAATGACATACCCTGATGCATTAAATTAATTTCATTTGTATTACTTTATAAAAATTTAGAGTTTAACTTATAAATGCATTTAGTTAACAGTTATAAAACTAAATATGAAATTTATATCTAGTTTTACATTTGTAAATACATAAAATGATAAAGTTAACACAAGGAATCTGGGAATTTTTGCTGCAAAAGAAAAAGGAGAACTCATTTTTAAAAGTTACTTCCATTTTAATTATGGAATTTGGAGGCACATAGATCTTCAAGAGGCAAAGTAGTAAGCCCTGGCTGGTGGCACAGTGGATAAGGCACCAGCATGCAAACCCAAAGGTCTCCGGTTCAATTCCCAGCCAGGGCACATAACCAGGTTGCAAGCCAGGTCTCCAGTCAGGTCCTTAGCTGGAGGCAGGTGAAAGGCAACCATACATTGATGTCTCTCTCTCTCTCTCTCTCTGCCTCTCTCCCTTCCCCTTCCACCAAAAATAATAAAAATTCTTTAAAAGAGTCAAAGTAGCTATATTCTGTTTGGAATGCAACTACTGTAATAGATAGTGAAGAAGATGTCTATAATGCCTATCATAAGTAAGGTGTGGCTTATGGGGGTTCACCTACTCAGTATCACAGCATATATGTCCCAACATATATGGGGTAGGTGGTAGTGTGTGTGTATGTGTGTAAAACTGGTAGAAGTGATACAACACAGAATATGCAAATACTTTTAATTAGCTACTTATTGTGAGCAAGCAAAGAAGTACTTTTGATATAAGAACGAAAAATCCATCAATATAAAAATAAAAAGTAAACTGATAGCACCACTATCACCATTTCAGATTACATGCTGTCCCTCCTCACATTATGGTTATGAAATGTGTCCGAGGTACACCCACAGTGGGTGGACACAAATGATCTTTCCTAAGGACGAATCAGCTGAAACTCCTCAAAAGAATTTGGACAGTTAAGGAGGAATAATCAGTACTACCACACAATGTCATTCCACATCAAACAAGGTGATTTAGGCCTCAAGATGGAGTAAATGGTGGATTTCTTATTTTAGTCTCTGCTATCTGGTGATGCTGTCATCAATGACATATAACATTCACTTTCCACTGCACATTGGGGTATGCCTTCCAAAGATCTAATTATCTTCTTGGGTTTTTTCCTACATTACTGTGATCTCTATTTCTACATTTTGCAACTTTCTATAAGCTATCTCATGAAATAGAATATTTAATGTGATTTAACAAGCAATTGAATTTGTTGTTTAAAAACCCTAACAGCTTTTCTTTCATTTTCCTATAGCTACAACTACTACCTAGTTTTGAATTCAAAGTGTCTCTTTTATTTTGTTGTAAATTTATGACATTCTTTCATTCTTGAATCTAATGAATAAGCTTTTGCAATCATTATTTTTTACTATCGGTACTATGCTTTAAATGTAATTTTTTCAGCCTGCTATTAAAGAGGAAAAAATTAGAAATTTCTTATACCTGGGAAAGTAATAATGTGGCACAATGGTAGAGACTATAGGCTTTGAGCTGGTTTCAAATGCTGGCTCCACTATGAAATCAGGAAAATATTGCTTATTCCAAGCCTTAGTTTTCTTCACTTTAAAATGGTACTAATGAGAGTGCCTACTTCATAGTATTGTGAGAATAATAAACTCACACAAAAAGCTTAGCCCAGTGCTATGTGCAATCAGTCTTATTCTTGTTTCCAAATCTAGGAGAAAGTAAAACATTTGGTGAGATAAAGTAAAAGGAGATCAAGCACAAACTAGCACTCAGATTACTATGTTCTGGAAGAACAACAAAAGTGTAGACAATATAAGACAAAACATTTCCAAGCCATTTAAGTGATTATTGGAATCATGTATTACATGATTACAAAACACACAATGATAGGCAAGAGTAGTGTCTGAACCAAGTAGAAAAGGAAACATACTTTTCTGTATTATTATTATCATTAAAATACCCATGTTTTATTTACAAAGTATATGATATATATATAACAAGTAAAAAGTCAATAAACATGTGAGGAATAGCATTTTCTCTGACTTTTGCCAGTCAATCTACTTGCATTTCTTCATAATAAGAAAGAAAAGTGGTGTAAAATAAACTGCAGCTCTGGGTCTTGTTACTACAGTTACTTTTAAAAATGAAAGCATAATGACAGTAATTTTAATTATTGTAGTAATAAGTATTTATTTTTGTATTCTAATCCTTGTCTAGAATTTAAAATAAAAACTTTCAATTAAAATGGGTCTCCTAAAGAATAGCAGTTAAACTAAAAGTCACATTCTAATTATGGAATTCAAAGAAAACTTTTCAAAAAAGATAAGAAAAATCATGCCAAACAAAATTAGGTGAATGATAATTTCCAATGCCACCTTCTTTTATAGGAATGTGGTTTTAGAGAAAATATGACACATTTAAAATATCAATAATATTCCATTTAGGAAGATAATAGCTTTCCACTCTCCAGTGAATATTGTCTTCCTTTAATGAATTAACTTGATGCCAAAGTGATGTTAAGGTATTCTAGATGGGTTCAATTTTCATCAATAACCTAGCATGTAAATTAAAGAGTAGGAGAGTGACACTCCCTTAACATCCACATTAAATAGTTTATCTAAATAGCTTAAGTCAATCCCATCCCTACGGATATTAGACTCCAGCCTCATGAACATCATACCCAATGAACATCACTCCAAATTTGTACATGTCCAATTTTGCCCCAGTTCCATTCTGACAGCCTTCCTGCTTAAGTGCCCAAAAGCATGATTGTGGAGAGCCCTCAATAGTGGCACTGGGCCCAGGATTAGCAGGCCTGGCTTCTCTCAGGAACTTACATTTCCTGGGCTTCAATAACCTTACCTGGAAAATGATACAGTTGAAGTAGAAGATCTGCAAGGTAGAGTAACGGACACTTTCCACCCTCAAAATATAGGAAAAGCAGATTGGATATCTAAAATGTACTTTTATAACACTTTTTAAATACAAATATTTGGTACTTATCTGTTTGTGAAAAACAACATATCGCTTGACTTGAGGTATTAGAATAACACAAAACAAAACCAAAAAAAAATGTGTAAAATTATTTGTCAGAAGAACATTCACTATTCTAGTTGCTTTTGCTTCAAGTAAATTCAAGCAGAATTTAGCGAAGTGTAAATGATGCTTTCCCCAATGTGGGAGAAAGTCAAAATCAAACATTCCCCTAATATTGAAGTAGGCATTCTTATCTATCAGATTGTTAAGCCATGGGGTGAGAAAACTCCACTTCTAAGGTTTTGAGCAGGGAAAGCTAATACAAGGTAGCTATACTGTTGCCCATTTATTCTATGGCTTATCTGTGAAATACAAGGAATATTCCCAAAGTGTGTGGAAGGGATGAGGAAGATTGGGATATGCCATTTTAAAACTATTTCCAAACTTGTGCCATTTTAACTATTTTAAAACTATTTTCATATTTTTTTTCAAAAATTTGCAAAATATTCATATATTTTTTCAGGCGGTTTTATCTTTTTGTATTCCAATTTCCCAAATACACTCTTTTCCTCTCCTCTTCCTCCCCTTCTTTCCTTTCTCCTTCCCCCCTACCCAGGTGCACCCCCCTACCCCCCTCTCCACCCCACCGCTACCTGTGCCCTTACCTGTCGGCGCTGAGGGCCGTGAGAGTGAACACAGACACCCCGACGGAGGTGAGCTGGATGACCGGGATCAGTTTGCAGCCCACTTCCCCGAACATCCACTCGTCAAAGAAGTAACGCGAAGCATCCACCGGGACACAGGTGAGCAGCAGCAGCACGTCCCCGGCAGCCAGGCTGGAGATGAAGATGTTCGGGGCGCTCCTCATGGCGCTGTTGGAGATGAAGACCTTCACCAGCATGATGTTGCCCAGCAAGCCCACCGTGATGATGAACAGATAGAGCGACGGGATCACACAGCGGATCACCAACTCGGCGGTGGTCCCCTCGGGGGCGGGCAGAAAATCCCCGTCCGAGAGCCCGGGAAAGAACCCGCTCAGATTCCCGCCCGCAGTCTGCGAGAGGTTACGAAGAGATTTGAAGGGCATGGTCTCTTTTCCAGGAGAGTCGCTGGAGTTTTCCTGTGCCCAGGCGCCCGGAAAAGTGGAATTCCCTCTTGTCGAGACAAGTTTATCGCCCGCAGGGAACGCGTCACTCGGCGCGAGCTGGAGGGAACAGGTGGGGGAGCCCGAAGTCAGGCCCGCTCACTCGGGTTCTGCACTTCTACCGGGGCGTGTTGGCTCCTGCTGGCTCCAACTTAGAAAAGAAAAAAGAAAAAAAATAGCGTGGCAGTTGCATCTTTGTTCCGGTCTACACTGGTTTGTTCTCTTTTATACGTAGTTGAGAATGGCTCTTTGTGAATTTAGATTTCTCCCTCTGGGATTAATAAAAGTACCTGCACGTCTGTTCTTTGGGAAGGCAGGAAGTCATCCTGTCGCTGTCCAGCGAACGGCGGCTGAAACTCGGGCAACTAGCTTGAAAGGGCTGCTACTTGGCTCCTGCCAAGGCTGTGCTGTTATTTCTGCAGTTCCCGCTGTGTTGCGTGGGATTGGAGGGGAAGCGGGAGCTCTCTCTCACACCGCGTCCTTGCATACATTCATGGTACCCGCCTCTGAGCAGGAGGAGCTCCAGGCCAGAAGTTTGTGAACCTCTGAGGATTTGGAGCCTGCCTAGTCTCTGATGCTGTAACACTGAGTTTAGAAAAGAGAACAAATGACGAAAGATGAAGTAAATGAATGGCGTCCCTCCACACTTTTCTTCTTAGATACACTTCTCTCACCCCAAATATGGAAACGTTTTCCTATAGCGGGCATTTTATTTTTAAGTGTTTATTTTATTGAAATGCAACATGAATAAAACACACAGTCCTTTTTTTTAAGATTTTATTTATTATTCTTAGAGAGAGGGGAAAGGAAAGAGGCAGAGAGGAAGAGAGACATCAATGTATGGTTGCCTTTCACCTGCTGCCAGCTAAGGACCTGGCTGGAGACAGGGCTTGCAACCTCGTTCATTAGGTGTCCTGGCTGGGGAATTGAACAAGCGACCATTGGGTCCCCAGGCTGGCACCTTATCCACTGTGCCACCAGCCAGGGCTAAAATACATAGTTCCTTGGAGAGTATTATGCTTAGTGAAGTAAGCCAGTCAGTGAAGGACAAATATCATATGATCTCACTCATTACAGGACAATAATGAACAAAACTAACAACAAGCAAAACAGAACCAAATATATGAATACAGTGATTAGGCCTTCAGTGGTCAGGGGGAAAGGGGATGGGGGAAGGGGGGAGGCAGAGGCAGGGAAGGGGAGCAGCTTAGACAAGAACCTAGTATAAAGGAGCTATGGACATGGACAACAGATGGGATTGACTTTAGGGGGAATGGGTGGGGGGGACAGAGGGGAGCAAAAAGGGGATGGATGTAATACAACAAACAATAAATTTTTTTTAAAATAAAATTAAATTTAAAAAATAAAATAAAATACACAGTTCCTAAAGGTACAGCTCAAACCAGCCATCGTTCAGAACCTACAAGCTAACCACAGTTTTTACAGTAAGCAGTATTGGTTCTACCTATTATCATCTAAGATTAGTTTCTGGGCTCTTAAGCATTTGTGAGATTCACTCCTGCTTTGTCATATCAAAGTTTCACTGCTATATAGTATTATAGTATGAATATACCACTGTTTATTTATCCCGTTTAACACAATTGACATTTGGAGTCTTTATAGTTTACGCTACTTCGAGTAATGTTGCTGTAAATGTTCTTGTGCATGTCTTCTGGTGTATATTTGAATCTCAGAGGATTTGTTAGGTTATGATTATGTTCTACTATAACAGAAATTGACAATTTTCCAAAGCAAATTTCATCTTTTCTTTTGGAAACTTTTTTGACAATATCTTTTAAGGTTAAACATGCTTATGACTTTATAATAACAGCCCTAAGTATGATATATATAATACATATGTATGTATTAATATAATACATATGTATGTATAAATGTATGTGTATATATGATACACTACTTTAAATAAGATGTCCCTAAGAACAAAGTAACTTCCTAAATTAACATCAATAGAGTTTAATAGAAACTGCTCAGAAATGGCACAGTTTTGAAATTAGCCAAGTAACACTCTTTTCATTAGAAAAACATTTGGCTAGTTCTTAGTTATTAAAGGATAAAATTGTGTAATAACAAAGAAACTAGCCAAGGACTACCTACTATGATCTAATCACAAACTGATAAATGTTTCAAACCAGTTGAATAATTTAAGCAAATTTCTAAGACATTGCTGACCAAGAATGTCATTTAATTATCATAACTGAATTTAAAAAGGTAAACACTTATGTTGTAATTAAAGTATGTTTTTTAACTCAATCTTCTCTTTTTGGATGCCCACCTCAGTATAGTCTTCCTGGGTTTCATTACTTAATGTTACTAAGTGAAAGTTGGCTAACTATTCAAATACATAAAATTGAACAGAGATGAACATTATATTTATATTTATCATATATAAATTTTAGATTGTCTCTAGGGATTTCATCTTCAATATTATTTACATTTTTATTTTAGCATCCAATTTCATTATGCAAAGTATATTACTAAAGCAATCTTCTACATGATAAAATCTCTTAAATTTTCCAACTATAATTATTTCATCTTAATCTATTTTATATGAAAATATATTGTAGTCTAAATTGCTAAATAGACATCAATACTTTCTTCTGATGTTGTCTAAATGATGCCAATTGCTTACTTTAAAAGTGTTGAACCTGAAAATAAATAAGTAGATAATAAAAATTTAAAAATAGAAGTGTTGACCCTAAAAACTGGATTTACAAATATCCAATTACCTGGCACTGTAGAAATAGGAAAATGAAGTATTATTTTTTTTTAATTCCAAGTTAATTCACATGTACTATTTACTCAGAGGCTTGAAATAATAGAAGCAGAGAGTATAATTAATATTTTAATGGCCATGGTTTTAGTAATACTTTATTAAAATATAAAGTTATTATAATTATGCATATATTACTTAGATGCATCATCAAATTATGTACAAGTATGTGGGTACTGTCTCAGTTGCATAAAATCAATACATATCAGAAATAAACATCCACTGAAGAAATAAACTTTGTATTACTGTAATCAATGTGCCATGTACCACATTATGTTCATATATATTCATATAATAGTATAAATAGCAATACAATAATAAACTAATATGGTGTTGGTTTGTATATTTACTATTCTATACTTTTTATCATTACTTTAAAGTGTACTTTTTGTAGGGTTTTTTCTTTAAGTTTGCTGTAAAACACTGTGTTATGTGATGCTGGACTGGCAGCAGCCTTAAACATCTCTTGCTTATCACATGGGTTTTTTGTTTGTTTGTTTCTTTAGAGTTTACTCATTATTTTTAGAGAGAGGGAAGGGGAAAGGAAGAAAGGGAGAGAGACATCAATGTATGGTTGCCTTTCATCTGCCTCCAGCTATAGGCCTGGCTGGAGACCTGGCTTGCAACCTGGTTATGTGCCTTAACTGGGTTAAGCGACACTTGGGTTCACAGGCCAGTGCTCAATCCACTGAGCCACACCAGCCAGGACCTTCTTATCACATCTTTTGATTGCATCATGTTCTCTTGTGCTTGATTCAATCATGTGTTGTTTAGTTTATCATGACCCCTAAGCATAAAAAATCCATTGCTAATGTTTTCAGTAAGAAGACTGATTGTTCTGGAAATTAAATTAAAATGATTAAGGACTAGAAGTTGAAAAATTTGTGATGGTTATTGCTCATCAGTCAGGCATAACCCATTCCACCATAGCTATGACCTTGAAAATAAGAAAAATGATGGAAGCGTTCAAGATCTGCTTTATTGATGACAACAAGACTGACAATGTTTAGAAAGGTTCTATCTACACCCAAGTTGGAGAAAATTCTAATGACTTAGACTGAAGACCAGACACAGAAGCATATCCCTCACAGTACCATGACACAACCAAAGCAAAAAGTTTGTTTGTATAATGTTGAAAGAAAAGCCTGGTCC
The DNA here is from genome assembly GCA_004026585.1 of Noctilio leporinus. NCBI lineage: Eukaryota > Metazoa > Chordata > Mammalia > Chiroptera > Noctilionidae > Noctilio > Noctilio leporinus. Next base: position 20,355 of record PVIW01000886.1, on the reverse strand, counting down.
TGCCTACAATGCTGAACTTACAGCTAGCTCAGTGGTTTAAATAATTCAAGCATCATTTATTACATAATGTGAAAGTGAGGTGTGATTCTGCAAGTGCTGGTGTAAAGGCAAATGAATAATTCCTGGAAAGTAGATAAACTGATTGTAGAGGAAAATTACTTTCCAGAGCAAATGTTCACTACGGATGAAAACCTCCCTCTTCTGGAAAGGGATGAGGTGCCCTCTAAGTTTGTGTCAGTGCATTCTGTGATGTTCACACAATGAAATCACCTAATGATGCATTTCCCAGAATGTATCCCCTCTGTTAAGTGTTTCATGGCTGCGCAATACTAAGAACACAATCCATGAAAGCGTGGATAAGCTTGACTTAATGAGCTAATCAAAAGTAAATACTTCTGCTTTACTAAAGATATTGTCAATAGAATGAGTAGGTTAGTCACAGAGTGGGGGGAAATGTATTAAGAACAGCTAAAACTAAACAGTACGAAACAAACTTAAAAATAGGCAAACCATCTGACTAGACAGCTTACCAAAGAACATGTTAAGATGGCAAATAAGCATACGAAAAGCTGTTCAACATCATAAGCCTAGAGAATTACAAATTAAAACAACAATGAGATACCACTATGCACCTAATGCAATGACCCAATTCCAAAATAGTAATGCAACAAATGACTTTCAGGATGTAATACAACAGAGGCTCATTTATTGCTGGTGTGAAGGCCAAATGGTACAGCCACTTTGGAAGACAGTTTGGCGGTTTCTTACATAACTAAATATACTCTTACCATACAATTCAGTAATTGTGCTCCTTGGTATGTACTCAATTCAGTTGAAAACTTCCTTCACATATAATCTTGTGCCGCACAGGGGTTTTAAAAGGAGCTAAATTACTAATTGCCAAAATGTGAAAGTAACCAAGATGTCCTTTAGTGGGTTAATGTGTAAACTGTGGTATATACAGATAATGAGATATTAATCAGCTCTAAAATATGATTGAACAGACCATGAAGAGACATGAGTGAAATGTAAATGCATATTACTAAGTGCAATAAGCCCATCTTCAAAGGCTGTGGAGTATCTGATTCTAACTATATGACATCGTGAGAAAGGCATGGCTATGGAGAGAGCAAAGGAAATAGTTGCCAGGCAGCACACTAAGGAGGATTGAGAGAAGAAGGGGTGGTACGCAGAAGACACCTAGGGCAGTAAAACTACTCTGTAGGGTATCATAATGCTGAACAGATGTCATTACACATTTGTCAAACCCCATAGAGTGTACAACACCTACGGGGAACCTGATGCAAATTATAGACTTTGGATGATGATCCTGTGTTAGTGTAAATCCATTAATTATAACAAGTGTACCACTCTGTGCAGGATGTTTATTTAACATTTTTTAAGATCTTTTTATTAATTATTTTTAGAGAGAAGGTCAGGGAGGGAGGAAGAAAGAGAGAGAGACATTAATTAACTCATGGCTGCCTTTCACCTGCCTCTAGCTACCGACCTGGCTGGAAACCTGGCTTGCAACCTGGTTACGTGCCCTGACTGGGAATCAAACCTTTGGGTTCGCAGGCCAGCGCCTTAACCACTGACCACCAGCCAGGGCTGTGCAGGATACTGATAGTGGCAGAAGCTGTGCATGTGAGAGAAAGAAGATATACAGGAAATCTCTGTACCTATTGCTCATTTGTTTATGAATCTGAAATTGCTTTTAAAATTGATCTAAAAAAATGAAGTCTAGTTTTTAAAAAGACAAATGTAGTCAAAGTTATATTTAGTAATGTGCTACATTTTATCTTGAGATTTATGTCTGTGAAAACTACTTGACAAGATTATCTACTTTGTATTTTAGTGTCAAAAGAAGTCTTACTTGAGTTTGTTTATTTTTTTTTTTTAATAAACTATACCCATGGATTTAAAAAATTGCACCAAGGTACATCATAATCAAATTACAGAAACAAAAAAGAACTAAGTCAGTAATGTAAATAAATTAATAAAAAGCATGTACAAAGACACAAATAAAACAATGATAGGAGACAGTTTACTAGAACCAATATAAGCCCAAGGACAATAACAGTATGTTTAAAATACTAAAAGGAAAGAAAATGTCATTTAAAATTTTATACTGAGGAAAATATCTTTATAGAATTCAGGTTAGATACATAGTTTTTCACACACAAAATCTCAAAGATTTATCACCACCAGACATGCACTAAAAGGCTAAAAATAGTTCTTCAGACATAAGTAAAATGATTCTCTTAATCTGAAAATATGAAAAAATCATGTAACTGGTAAATATATAAATGAATTTCTTATTATTTAAATATCTTTAAAATATAATTGAGTAAGCAAAAGTAATATACTATATATACTATATATATGTATACATATATATAGTACATATATATATATATATATATATATATGTAGTGTGTCTGTTTGTGAATTATACCATACATAGAAGTAAAACATATAATAATGATAGAATAAAGCAAAAAAGGGGAATTGCTAGAGTAAGGCTCTTTTCTATGTGTGAAGTGGCTAATATTACTTGAACATTGACTAGGACAAGCTGACTGGGATAATTGGACTATGTAGGTTGATAGCAATACTATCAACCCACTTTAACTAATTAGCATTTGTAAACTGCTTTGCCAAATAACAGCAGTATATAATTCTTTTTGAATGCATACAGAGCATTTATAATGATCAAACATCCTGGGCCATAAGAAAAAGTCTCAGTAAATATTGAAAAATTCAAAACCTAAAACTATGTTAAATGACTGCAAAGAAATTAAATTACAACTCAATAATGAAAGGTTACTTGGAAAAATTTAAAATCTATATAAAATAAATAAAAATTTTCCAAAAGTTTTATGCAAAGAATAAATTAAAAGGCAAATTAGAATGTAACTTCCAGTCAATGAAAAAAAAATCCTACAATCTATGTAAGTTTATATAATACATATTAAGGAGTGATTAGAGGGAGAGTTATGTCACTGAATACCTGAATAGAACAGAATTGATGACTTTAGCTTATATCTTAAAAATCTAGAACAAGAATAGCAAAATAAACCCAAAGTAAGCAAAAGAAAGTACATAGGTAAAGCAAATTTCATGAAATGGAAAATAAGAGAATGGTAGAAAACTCAAATCAAATTCTGATTTTCATATCAATAAAATTGATATGCCTCTAGCAAAACGCATCAGAATAAAAGAATGTACAAATGAGAAATACCAATAATAAAAGATATGAAGTCAATACATCCTATAGATATTTTTTTAATATAATAAATAATTTTATGACAATAAATTCAACAACTGAGAAGAAATGGACAAATTCCTTTGGAAAGAAACAAATTACCAAAGCCAACATAAAAAAATTAATAACTGACATAGTCTTATATGAAATAGGCTATTAAATTTGAAAACTTTCCTACAAAGAAAATTCTAGGTCCAGAAGACATCACTGATGAATTCTACTGAATACTTACCAAATACATAATGCCAATTTTAAGCAAAGATTATGAAAGTAAGTAAAGAAAGAGGCAAAATAAATGCTATAAGAAACTAAATCAGGAGAAAATTATGATGGAGTGATTTGCTTTTAAACAAAATCCTTTATAAAATGGATGAGGAGGGTAAACATAAGCAAATATTAAATGTCTCTAGAAACGGTCCAAACTGCATAGATCAAATGAAGAAATATTATTCAATAATATCTGCTAAATCTCAGAAAAACTTCAAACCTGGCATTTAAGAATTAATTTGAAACGTTTATCCCCTACACTGCCGGCTCAGCCTGATAGAAATTACTTTCCACCTTCCAGGAGAGTGCAACCCAGAACACAAGGCTCCCTGTCCCCTCAGCTCCCCATCGAGTGCTGTGGTGTCCCTCCAAAAGGGGCAGGCCACTATCAATTCTCACCCTTCCGTTTCATGCTTTGTTCTGGAGACAGCAGCTGAGTGGCCTGGACCCATCTTACCACACTCAACCTTACTGCTAGGACAGAAATTCCACCCTGGTGCCGCAGGCTATGACGCGGGGGCCTGACCCGCTCCTCCCAGCTAGCTGGTAGTGAGGAGACTCTGTGCAGGAAGAGGCAACCAGGAAGACCTGAGTCTAGCACCCCTGCCCCTTGCCCAGCTAATAAATCAGTGGTGTCACTCAGAGAAGAAAGTTTCATTCTCTGACCCCAAAGAGAACTCCAAAGCTCTTCCTAAGGGCACTGACTTGATTGGAAATGGAGCATGGGTAAATTCAAACTGAAGGACACGCCTGAAAACAATGGAGATTATAGTGATGAGAAACTAAGAGGAGGCTGGTAGCTCTGTAAGACTCACAAAATAAAATGTAGCCCAGGTATAAGTTTACAAGTAGAGAAAGAGAGCTAAAAAGGATCTTTTTGAGGTTGGAACCAACATAAGACAGGTCTTAAAGAGGACTCTTACAAAGAGGCCTGAATTTAATGGGAACACACCCGTGGGGGAATTTAGGCCCCTAAAGAATTATCAAAAACAATACAGCGATCAGTCAAGAGCTAGTGGTGTTGAATAGCCCAATGTTGTACCTACAGAGGCAGTGAGCTTAATAGAAGAGTCAGGAAAAGAGAAAGTCGCAGGGAATGCTGCCAAAATTACTTGACCCCAAGTGACTGCACAAATACCCAAGGCTGTGTCTGGTGAGAAGTGACATCAGAGGCTGCAGAATGCAGGGAAAATAGACAAAATTGAAATAGCCCAACCCAGTTACTAAACCAATTTCCATATATATATTGTGTCAAACAATATGCATATAATTGTATTGTTGGGCCCACAATATATAGAAATGTAACATTTGACAATACATATACAAAATTGGTGGATGGGAGCAGAGCTCTGTAGGAGTAAGGAAAAGACACTAGATGAATCCATGACTGTAAATAAAGAGAATCCACAAGAACAAATAACGTTAAATACAAAGTTTAATATAACTAACTATAAATATGTACTTGTTCTCTTTTCCCAGTTTCTTTTATAAAATAAAAATTATAACAAAGTATTATTATGTTCATAATATATATATATATAATACATGTCATAATATTAACACAGATTAAAAAAAGAGAATGAAGCTACACACAGTAATGTTTTTGTATCTCATTTGTTTGAAGTTAGTAAAAATCTGAAGTAGATTCTAAGCAGTTAATGTATATATGGCAAGGCCTAGAGCAAGCATTAAGAAAATATCACACAACATATAGTAAAAAATTATTAAAAAATAAAATGTTACACTAGAAAATATATACTAAATGCAAAAGAAAGTAATAAATGAGCATCAAAAGAACAAAAAATAAGGATTTGTGACATAAGAAAAATATTGAAATATTTGAAAAAAAGTCAAAATTTATTATATCAATAACAATGTAAAATGTAAATGGATTAAACTATCCAATTAAAAAACAGGTGTTTTAAAACAAAAAGATTATTAGAGATAAGGAAAGATATTTTGTAACAATGAAAGGGTCAATCCATTAAGACTATTTAACATGAGCCCTGGCTGGTGGCTCTGTGGATAAGATGCTGGCCTGCAAACCCAAAGGTCACTGGTTCGATTCCCAGTCAGGGCACATAACCATTGCAAGCCAGATTTCCAGCCAGGTCCATAGCTAGAGGCAGGTCAAACTCAACCATGCATTAATGTTTCTCTCCCTCTCTCCCTCCCTCCCTGCCCTTCTTTCTGCAAATAATGAATAAAATCTTAAAAGAAAAACAAAAAAAGACTATATAACAAATGGAACTAACAAGCAAAATAAAGACAAACAGATAGAGAGGCAGATGAAAGCTTGTTGGAAGAGGATGGTGATGGTTAAGGGGTGGACAAAGCAAGTCAAAAAAGGAAATCTGTGGACATGGACACAGATTAGTATAATCTGTGGGAGGCAGAGTAGTATAAGGGGGCTAAGTGGTAATGGAAAAAATACAATAAAAAAATTTTTTTAAGGCCTGGGTTGGTGTGGCTTAGTGGTGAGTGCTGGCCTGCAAACCCAAGGGTCACTGGTTCGATTCCCAGTCAGGCACATACCCAGGTTTGCAGGCCAGGTCTCCAGCCAGGTCCGTAGCTGGAGGCATGCAAAAGGCAACCAACCATACAGTGATGTTTCTCTCCCTTTCTTCCTCCTTCCCTTTCCCTCTCTCTAAAAATAATAAATAAAATATTTTAAATTAATTAATTAAATAAACTCTAGACACATTTGCCTTTAATAACCTAGTACCAAAATATTGAAGCAAATATTGACAAAACTTAACAGAGAAATTGACAGTTTAGCCATAATAGTTGGAGACTTGAATATCACTTTCAATAATCTCTAGATCACTACACAAAAGAACAACAAAAAACTAGGACCCATAACACTACAAACCCATTAGACCTAACAGATATCTATAGAACAATTTACTCAACAACTGCAAAATACATATTCTTCTCAAGAACACATGAAACATCCTCTAGGATAGACCATAAACTAGAACATAACACAATCTTTAATAAATTTTAATTTATTGAAATCACATACAAAGTATGTTTCTGACCACAATGGAATAAAATTCACAAGCAATAATAAGTAAGTTTGGAGAATTTACCAGTATGTAGAATTTAAACATACTCCTTAATAACCAATGTGTCAAAGAAGAAATTACAAGATACATTAGACAGTATTTTAAGTGAAAATAAGATGCAGCATAAAAAAAAACAAAAACCTTACAGGTATGCTTAGATAGAAATGTATAGCTCTACTCCGTTGGTGTGGCTCAGTGGATGGGTGTGGGACTGCGAACCCAGAGGTCACTGGTTCAATTCCCAGTCAGGGCACATACCCAGGTTGCAAGCCAGGTCTCCAGCCAGGTCCATAACTAGAGGCAGGCAAAGGGCAACCATATTTCCCTTTTTTCCTTCCTCCCTGCCCTTCTCTTTTAAAATAATTAATAAAATCTGTTTTAAAAAAGAAAAAAAAAAGAAATGTATAGCTCTAAATACCTATATTTAATACCTATATTTAAAAAAAGAAAAATCTAAATTCCCTATCCTAGCCTATTACATACATAAAGCAATAAAAAAAGAAAAAATCTTAAAATTAAGCAATCAAGCAGATGGGAGGAAATAATAAAGATTAAAACAACAATTATGAAATAAAAAATAGAAACACAGTAATAAATAATAAAATCAAAACTTTGTTATTTAAATAAATCTGTAAATTGATAAAACTTTACCTACATTGATTAAGAGAAAAAGAAGAAAGACTCAAATTACTAAAATCAAGTATGGAAGAGGAGCATCACTTTTGTGCTTTCCAGAATAGTCTCCAGGCAATCCACGGAATGGAATTTATAAATCATATACCTGAAAAGGGACTTCTTCTGAACTATATAAAGAAACTCTACAACTCAATAAAAAAAGATAAATAACTCAATTTAAAAATGCACGAAGAGTCAGAATAGAACCAAGGAAGGTATATATATTCAAAGAGAGCTCCAAAGAAGGTATACATGGCCAATCAGCACATTTCCATTAGGAAATGCAAATCAAGACCAATTCATGCCCACTAATATAGCTATAATTAAAAAGACAGACAAAATAAGTGTGTACAAGAATGTGTGGAGGTTTTCAAACCCTTATACTTTTCTGGTAAAAAAAAAAAAAAATTAAGTGTAACCACTATAGAAAACAATCTGGCTGTCCCTCAAAAGATTACGTTAGAAAGTACATATTCCCCAGCAAGTCTACTGCTAAGTATAAATTCAATAGAATTCAAAACTTATATTACACAAGTCTATGTACAAATGATGGTAGCTTTATTCAGAATAATCGAAAAAGTAGAAACAACTCTAATGTCCATTAACCAATGAATAGACAAATAATATGTATCTACACAATGAAACATAATTTGAAATTAAAAATAAATTAGGTACTGATACATGTCACAATATAGGGGAATCTTGAAAATATTGTTCCAAGTAAAGAAGACAATCACAAAGACCACCCATCTATTGTATGATTCCATGTAGATAAAATGTAATGCATGAAACTATATAAAACATCTAGAATGAGCAAATCTATAGAGATAGAAAGTACTTAGTTGCCTAGAACTGGGAAGGTGGGGAAAATGCCAATGAGTATGGGTTTTGTTTTGTGGTTAATATTTTTAGATTAATTGTGGTGATGGTTACACAACTGTGAATATATTATAAACCTTTTAATTGTATACTTTAAATGGGTTAATGGTATGATATGTCAATTATGTATTAATAAAAGTGTTATGAGAAAGAAGAAAAAAGAGGAAGAGGAAGACATTAACCTATCATATTTTTACTTCTTAGTCCATTTATTGAGAATTTATAGAACCCCTTAAATTATGAACGTTTCCAAATAGGAAATGAAATTCACATCATTCTCCTTGTCAGTTTGGTTCCATGAATAAATACAAAAAAGTCAGACCCAATTGTTGATCATGTGGGGATAGGAACTAGAGTAAATTTTTCTCAGATAATCCCACTGAGAGCTTGCTTGGCTATTTTAGAAGACCCCTCCCACTGAGAAACCATTTAAAAATTAATCCTATAAAATGATAAAAGATCTGTGGCTCTGCCCATAAGTTCTGGTACCATGAACTCACTGGTTAATGGCTTTTGGTTTACCTACTGTACACAACAAAATCTGATCCCTGGGAAGAAGTCAATTCTGTGGGAAAGTGACAACAAATACAACAGTCATAATTTCTGATATTTGATTTAAAAATAAAAAATAAATACTTTTATTAATAAGAATAAGTTGTTTTGATTAAATAATGCAATTTCTATGAGTTTTCCAATTGTTACTTATAAAAAATTTAACTAGACCTTCACTTACATAGCAGTCTCTTAACTGTAGTCATTTAAAAGAAAACTTTGCCCAGCTATTGGCTCAATGAATAGGCGCCAGCCTGAGAACCCAAAGGTTGCTGGTTTGATTTCCAGTCAGGGCACATAACCTTGCAAGCCATGTCTCCAGCCAGGTCTGTAACTGGAGGCAGGTGAAAGGCAAACCATACATTGGTGTTTCTCTCCCTTTCTTCCTCTCTTCCTGCCCTTCTCTCTAAAAATAATGAATAAAATATTAAAAATAAGAAGGAAACTTATTTAAAATAGTTTTATCCATCCACTGGTTTCAATTAGGATTCAAATTTATTTCAAATGTGAAATTACTTTATGCAAATTAGAGCATAAGATCGGAATGACATTGGATTTCTTTATAAGAAAATTAAACACTGAAAAATTTAGGATACCAGAATTATTGATGATAATTTAATCCGTGTAGGAATGTGACTTCAGAGAACATGAATGTACGTTTTTAGAAATTCCACTGAATTCCCACTTAAAATGCAGTTCTTTCTCTCATAGTAGGATATCACTCAAAGGACTTGCTCAGACACCATCAAGGTTATAACTAATACAAAAGCAAATGCTATTTGTATTGTTAGATTGACAAAGTAAGCAAATAGTTCAATCCTTTCTAGTTTAATAGTATTTTCTTATTCAGAAAGGTCCATTTATTTTGCCACAATACATCTGGTTTTCATTCTGAACATTTAGTAGAGCCAAAAAATCAAAATAAATTTTCCAACTTGAAACCCTTGGCCTAAAATAATCTGCTAGGCATCTCTCAAATGTAAACAGGATTACAATTTCTTCTGAGTTAGTATCTCCCAAGAAGATTATTTGAATTTGTGTCTAACAGAATCACCACAATGTGATCGATTATTTTTCCTTCTTGAGGCATGTGACTGGAAGGCTGTTCTTAAAGGCAAACAATCAGGCTTAGTTTTCAGTGGAAGAAGGTGTTTTAATTTTTTTCAAATATTATAAGGTAAATAAGGCTAAATGTTATCTTCAAATCCAGTGTAAAGTAGGAAATAAAGGAATCTCTAAAATAACTTGATATGGCATCATCACTCCTCAAATGGAAGACAGTACAATCAGCCTGTCTTTACTCCTAACATACAATCAGCCTGTTTTTATCCCTAACGTCCTTATTACTATAATAATAAATCTTTGCTAGTAGGAGGTGACAATTCAGTATTTTGTGTCTCATTAGCGCCACCTACTGAGTGCTGGTCAACATTTCATAAGTCAGTTATAAGTCAATTTGGTTCAACCCAAAAGGAACAAAATGGAAGTTAATGAAAGGATGACAATAGAATAATCATATCTCCAGCACTGTATTTTCATCCAAGATACCTGAGTGTAAGTGAAATAACAAGAGCAATGAAAGTCATAAAAGAATTAGCTTTAAATTTCATTTACAGTTGTATAATAGTAAATTTTACTTTGATGAAAACAAATATTAAGCCATACCTGCCTTACCTATACTTCAGATTTATAATAATTATATAAAAGAATGCATGTGAAAACTATTTGGAAACCATAAAATATATTTTTAATGTAACGCATTCTATACAATTTAACCTATATTAAGTGGCATTCTCAATTTGTTTAATGTTTTTCCAAACACTTTTAAGATGCTACAACTGAGACCTGGCTGGTTGCTCAGTAGATAGGCATTGGCCTGCTAGCCCAAAGGTCGCTGGTTCAATTCCCAGGTAGGGCACATAACCAGGTTGCAAGCCAGGTCTCCAGCCAGGTCTGTAGCTGGAGGCAGGTGAAAGGCAACCATATATTGATGTTTCTCTGCCTCTCTGCCTCTCTCCCTTCCCCTCTCTCTGGAAATAATAAATAAAATATTTTTTTTAATGCTACAACTGAATTTTTTACCCAAGCTAGACTGCTAATTTAGGTTCATCTGAGCTAAGCATTTGAAAAGGCTGAAATATTTTTATTAGAAAGAGATTTTCTACACTTGATGACTTGGAAACACTTTCTTAATATATTTTCATTTCTAACAAAAATAAAGAGGTGAAAGTTATATTTATTTTTCATTTCTCAAAGTGCACTGAAAATGTTATTTTCATATTGAATATGACCTATGAAAGTCTGGTGATTCAAACTTCTGATTTTGCTGAAACCATTGAAGAGTTGTAATGACAATGAAGAGCTTAATGTGATTAAGTATCAGATTTATTGATATTCAACTGTTGATGAGTTTTATAAAACAAATGATTCTGTGTAAGAAAAGCTCTTCTCACAAACTTTAGCTTTTTCATTACCTTTATGTAGATCTTGTCTAAAGTGATAATACAATAATAATAAAATGACACATTATAGTTAATATATAATAATTTCATATATCTGATTAAATAAATTCATCACACTCATTTTTTTTCTACCATATACCTAATGCGGGTGGAACACTAGGACTGAGAAATCAAACAATGCTAACATTGCGTATTTTCTTATCTGTAGTCTCCAACTGTACAGCAAGCAGCTTACCAATTTGGAAACATCTAAATAACTGTAAACATTTGAACATTTGTCATTTTTTGCCTGAATTGTCAATTTTGACCAACTGCTTCTTTCCTTTTCACATAAAGACTTTAACATACTGTGAATATAAGTCTAGCCAAAATATCAAAGTCAATCACATTCTGCACATGCAAATATATTCATGTTTAAGAGAAATTTTCCTTTGGCCCAATTCCCTCCTATATTCACATTTTCCTGGCTGTCCCTCCTAGGCCTCGAGAGTTTTCTCAGCATAAAGAGGCCAAGTATAAAATAGGAAAAGCTGCACTAGAAGCTGACATGTGCAGTTACAAAGTGCTCTGAAGAGGTTAAAGGCTGATATGAATTTGTTCCACTGAATATCACCTGAAGCGATATTGCCAGAGAAAACAAGAATTTGAATGAGCTTAGGTTGAAAAAATAAATTACCTTATCACCTTCAAGGCCAAGGCTTTTTACTTTGGCTTGCATGAAAAAAAATCATCTCTATCTCTCCCCGCCCTTTTTTCTCTCAAATGACTAGGGAGTTTTGACATGTTTGTGGCCAGTAATCTGATATTTTTACACAAATTGTCTTTCAGAAAATAAAAAGTGTTCTCATCAGTTGAATGAGGATGATTGATCTTGCTAACAAATGACTTTCTCAAATTCCATCATAATTTTAAGTCAAGGTCAGGGTATTAATAAGACTATTATCTTCCTTGAATTTATTTTTTCTCTCTGGGTTCATATGTCAGTATGGAGCCCACGAATGTCAACAGCAGATGAAAATGCATCACAGTTCAAGATATTTTGTCTTACTAATAATTACTTAACAGGTACAGACCTGACAATGATCATCAGTAAAAATTTTACTAAAATTGCATTTGTGTCTACAAACATATTGAATTTTCATATCAGAAACTTCAATTCAATGAGAAAACAGACTAGCCTTAAAACTAAGGGTGGTAGCATAGAACATAATAATTGTAAAGGTCAGTACTATTTACTGATTATTGTTTATATGTCAAATATCCAGCTAAACAATTTACATTCTGTACCTTATATCGTATTGTTACCAAAACTATGAACCCCATGTTATTATCTCTATTTTACAAGGGATAAAACTAAATCTAGAGAGATAAAGTAATATATCCAAGGTTGCCCAGCTAGACAGGGACAAAGAAAAAAGAACTGAAGTCTAATGAATTTCCATTTGCTAAGCCATGCAGTCTGTTAAAGAGTTATATCTGCAAGGATTAAGAAGAGTTCCCTTTTTTCCCAAGGTCAGGGTGGGGATAGATATACTTTGCCTATTTACACAACTATAAGAAGGTTTACAACTGGATAGTGGGTGGGTGGAGAAGGCGACAGAGAGAAGGAAAAAGGGGATGGATGTAATAAAACAACAATAAAATTAAATTTTAAAAAATGGTTTACAACTAACCTCAAAACAAAAACAATCAGAAGGACCAAAAAATCTAATTGTATGGAAGTCTGACAACCAAGGACTTAAAGAAGAAATATTCATCCAGATGGATAGGAGCAGCAGAGACGGAGAGTCAAAGCAGAAAATCAGTGATTTTCACTGGCTATGAAAATCAGTGGGGGTTGGGGTGGTGGAAGACACTGCCTTCCTGTCTTTTAGGAGAGGTGTTTAGAGGGCCCAATGATCTTAAAATGCATGCAAACTCACCCACTTTGGGAACCACCACCAGGAAAACAGCTAGAGGAATGACAGTCATGTATGAGAAGTGGGTGAAGTGACTGGAAATTGAGTGAAGTCTGAGCAAGTGGCATTGTTCCCTCTCTGATCCTTCCCCTGTATACAGAGCCACAAATTGGTGAAATGGGTTGCCCCACCCTAGCAAATACCTAAGACTCCAAACCATACAACTTAACAGGTACATTAAGACAGGGAGTCAAAACAGCTCTATCTAATACACAGAAATAAACACGGGGGAGGGGGGCTGCCAAATTGAGGAGATAAATAAATATGGCTCAAATGAAAGAACAGAACAAAACTCCAGAAAAAGAACTAAGTGAAACTGAGATAGCCAACCTATCAGACACAGAGTTCAAAACACTGTTGATAAGGTTGCTCAGAAAGCTAATTGAGTACAGCAAATGAATAAGGGAAGAAATGAAGGTACATGAAGTAAAATAAAGAAAAATCCACAGGGAACCAACAGTGAAGGGAGGGAAGCCTGGGTTCAAATCAATAATTTGGAACATAAGGAAGAAATAAACAGTCAACTAGTACAGAATGAAGACACAAGAATTCAAAATAATGAGGAGATAATAAGACTCTGGGATATCTCCAAAAGTGCTAACATCTGAATCATAGGGATGCCAGAGGGAAAAGGGGAAAAGCAAGAAATTGAAAACTTATATGAAAAAATAGTGAAAGAAAATTTCCCTAATTTAGTGAAGAATACAAGTCTAAGAAGCACAGAGAATCTCAAACAAGTTGGATCCAAAAGGACCACACCAAGATGCATCATAATTAAAATGTCAAAGGGTAAAGATAAACAGGGAATCTTAAAAGCAGCAAGCAGAAAAAAAGAGAGAGTTACCTACAAACAGGTTCCTATAAGACTATCAGCTAATTTCTCAAAAGAAACTTTCCAGGCAAGAAGGGGCTGGCAAGAAATATTCAAAGTGATGAAAAGCAAGGACCTGCAACCAAGATTACTCTAGCCAGCAAATCTATCATTCAGAATCAAAGGGCAGATAAAGTGCTTCCGAGACAGGGTAAAGCTAAAGGAGTTCATCATCACCTAGCCTTTATTATATAAAATGCTAAAGGGAGTTAATTGAGAAAAAGAATATCAAAACTATGAACAGTAAAATGATGACAAACTCACAACTCTTAACAAGTGAATCTAAAAAACAAAAACAAAAACCAACTAAGCAAATAACCAGAACAGGAACAGAAACATAAGTATGGACATCATCTAGAGGGTTATCAGCTGGAAAGGGGGAGGGAGAGAAAGGAGAAAATCAGACAGGGGTCAAGAAACATAATTGGTAGAAACCAAATAGACAGAGGAATGTTAAGAATAGTATAGGAAAAGGTGAAGCCAAAGAACTTATGTACTATATGCACAGCACAAGGACATGAACTAAGGGGGGAATTGCTGGAGAGAAGTAGGTACAGGGTATAAAGGGGCAAAGAGAAAACATTGGGACAGCTATAATAGCATATCCAATAAGTATATACTTAAAATAAAAAATAAAATAAAATATGCTTAAAAAATAAAAGAGTTCTGTTTTTTCACAAGTACGGGAAATCATATAGTATTTGTCTTTCTCTGATAAGCTTATTTCACTTAGCATAATCTCCAATTTCATCCATGATGTCACCAAAGGTAAGGTTTCCTTCTACTTTATGGCCCAGTAGTATGTCATTGTGTAAAAGTATTTCGTTGTGTAAAAGTAACACAGACTTTTTACCCACTCATCTTAAAAAAAAAAAAAAAAGTTTTTTTCTAATTCACTTAGAGTCATCTGTTCTCTAAGCTGTGTGCATGTGAGATGGAGTGAATTTTTCCCAATTATACAAAGTTGTCAAGTGGCCTAGTATTAAGTCCTGTGCATTGCCAAATGTTCTAAAAATTCAGAGAGAAACATTTGCTGTTAGCTCAGTTGACCAGGGGTGGGATCACTGACATAAGAAATTTATATGCACCTGAACAACAAGTAGGATTTTTAATGGGGACTATAGTATGTGTGGTAAGGGGAGGGGTTGAAGGAAAATGGGAAATGGGAAGGATCTATGTATGGGAAAAAAGGATAAGGGACATTTGATGTACAGGACATCATCTGAAGTGGCTGAAGTATAGATTTTTCTAGAAGGATCAGAGGCCAGATCGGAAAAAACCAACTTGTGCAATACTCAAAATGTTAAATTAAGGTGGTTTACAGTTGTTAATATTTGGAAAGCAATAGAAGATTTTGGAAGGAAACAATAAAACTATATATGAGATGATTATTTGAGCAAGTAATATGGCAAAGAGAAGAAAATTGAGAAAAAAACTATTTTACTAGACCTTAGCTATCCTAGTGTAAAAATGATGAAAGTGAAGAACAGGGATAATTAATACTAGAAATGCAGTTGTTTTCTATCTTCCTGTAAATATTAGTTATTTTAAATTTTTTAGCTTTAATACATATGCATGTGGGCATCAAAATAAAACACTAAGATCTTTTGGAATTTGACATAAGCATAATGAAAATTATTTAAAGACCTTGAATTGCAATTTAATAGAATTATTAAATAAAAAAAGTTAATACCCATTACTCTCTGCATTCTCTTAATCGCACAAGAAAATATATCAATTCAAACATATACATCCACACCTACATAAGAATATACCTTCAGACCACAATTACTACAGGAAGCTGTACAGAGAATAATTATCTACAAGGGGATGTTTAGAGTTATTAAAATCTTGTGTGGACACAAATAAAGGTCTTCAAGAAGTTCCATTTTTAGAGTCATTTACAAAGGATTCATCCTCAAACTTGACTTTAACTAACAGTCATGAAACCCTAGTAGGTTTTTAGTAACATTGAAACCCTAGTGCTTTCGAGTTCTGACCTATCAGGAATCAGGAAGATCTCTATATCATATCTGTGATACCAGTAGATTTTAAATCATTCTGTCTACCAACTCAAGGGAATACATTCCAGTAGGGTTATGCTTTTCATAAGATCTGTGTCATCTGACATTGACAAGCAATTTTCAGCCATGTGTTATCCAGACATTCTTTTATTTTCTAATTCATTCAAATTTCCATTCATAATTCAAGGTTCCATATTTTTAACAGATCTATTGGCAAATCATCTTTCAGATTATTATTGCTATAAGTTTTATCCACTGTTAACCTAATTACCTCTTAATTGCTTTTAACAAATTAACTTCTAACATCATGATCAAAAATATTAGAGACCTGCCACCTCACCCAAAATAAGTTAGGAAGTCTTACATACATTTTAAAGATAAAAAATGTTATTAGAAGGCTACAGCACAGAAATTCATCTTAAATTGTTTGTATCTCAATAACATAAATGTTGGAATTGTTTTCTATTCATCACAAGAATGCTTGTGATGATAAGGTCACTAAAGGTCACTAGACAGTCATAAAACCTTTCATGAAACCTTGAAAATTATATGTCCTTGACATATAAAGCTGGAAGAATCATTCCTCCTGAAACTGAGACTATGTGACAGTTTTAGTTCATATGACTCATAAAACTCAAGTAATTATTATCAGCAGCATATTCATACAATCATCTCACATATGGTTTCCTATTTCACCAGCTCCAGTACATTTGCATACCAAGACCTGTATTAACATTTTCAAAGATAAATTAGCACATCTTAATACTTA
This sequence comes from Noctilio leporinus, assembly GCA_004026585.1. Classification (NCBI taxonomy): domain Eukaryota; kingdom Metazoa; phylum Chordata; class Mammalia; order Chiroptera; family Noctilionidae; genus Noctilio; species Noctilio leporinus. Next base: position 3,562 of record PVIW01000886.1, on the reverse strand, counting down.
ATAAGTAGAAATTCATAGAAAATGGGCATTAAACTTCCCTTGTAAAAGGGAGCAAAGGTGGTTTTATATTAGGTGTTCATAACAAGGGAATACATTAATAGCTTTCAAGGGCTAAATTTGTCTCAAGTTCATTATTATTCAAGGCAATGAATTTTCCCTGGTAACTTGTCACAGAGGGAATAAGGAACGGAAGTTCTAATGATAGCCCAGCAATTTAGTACAGAGTTTTAATTTAGTAATCTGGGGTTTATGCATATAAGACTAATTATATACACTAAAGTTCCATTCTATAAGCATTCGTAAATTAAAGGAATGCTCTGTATGTTGATAATACAAAATATGAATCAATACATACTGAAGTTAAGAAGCAGAGTATTCTGCTTTGCCAAACATAAAGCAATCATTAATTTTCCCCACACTAAGCCATGCAACAAAAGCATTTATACTTTCTCATTACATCTAACATTGAAAAATTACAAGTTGGTAACTGATAGAACTTCCATTGAAGAAAATTGGGGTGAAGTAGAAATAAGCACCAATGAAAGAATAGTGTTAAGTGAGTTTAATGCTATAGGAAATACTTTCACAGAAACCATTTACTTTCTAATGTTCATCTCCCTACAGATACTAGGTTCATAGAGAACAAAAAAATGAAACTGGGAGACCACAAATTTTAAAATTCAGTAATTTTCAGAAAGATGTGTATAATCTTCCAACCAACAAATCTAAAGGATCATTACAATGTGTAATGATCACTAAGTCCTTGAAATAAATTGAAATAACCTGAAAATTTTAGCCTATTGAAAGGTAAATGCTACTGTACTCATATTTGTAGTCATCATCAAATTGTTAGTGAAAATATTAATCATGTTCATATAGCCAGACTTAATACCTAAGTTCCAAATTGCTAATAACAATTTGTGGTAGATTCAGATGAGTCCTCCAAAATCAAGTTTATACGATGAAGATTGTCTCATGTTGGAAGAATCTGTTAATTGAATAACTATCCTAATATTTCTACAGGTTTATGTAGGAGTCACTCTTAGGAGAAACACCCATGTCTAAAGATATTTTGAAAAGTGTCAGGGGAACTAGAAACTTTGGGGGAATTGATATGAATCTAAGAGGTAAGAAATATTCCACCTTCTGGCACACCTGAAGGATGAACACTTAAGCTGGTCTGAATTATCTTTTCTTTTTTTTTTTTAACTGCAGAAGGGACTATGGTAGTTGCTTTAATTCTTGTCTCCATTTTTTCCTTATCTTTTCACCCTCTTTAAGCTCATTTGCAGCAGACTTGAAATGTATTCAGAACCATGTATATTATAAAGGTTTTTAATTTAAAAGATAAACCATTACCAGGTTCATTTGGGTGGCAAAGGTTTGTGGTTAAGAACCACAAAGAAGGGAGACATGGGAAACTAAGTTAGCAGTTGTACAACTTTTGGTTTCAATAGTCACAATTCAGACACTATGTCAGTTCTCAGAGAGAGTTAGAGCAATGGATTATTTGCATTCAGAACATAACATCCTCTCACTTGTGTGTGCCTTGCATTCAAGCTTCCCAAATGTCTTAGACTGGGTTTCATGAGAACAGATTCTGAGATGACAACATGTGTGTAGTTTATTGACGAATGCTCTCAGGAGTTGACCTTGTAAGAAAATGAGGAAGGCAGGTGAGAGTAGGTAAAGAAACATGGTTGCAGCTGAAGTCCTTACCAGTTCCAAAGATAGCCTTGGTGCTAGACTATGACCCTTAGAGTTGCTCTGAAATGAGATGGAAGTAGGCCTTTCAATGCTGCATCAGCCAGTTTCTGGCCATGTGTTGACCACCCTCTGGGAATGGACATAAACTTGGGTGAGATATTTACCTGCAGTGGAGGGCTGTGTTCACCGAAGGAATCAGTAGTGCACCTCCAGCAGCTAATTTTCCCAGCAGCAGAGGGATGATGCACCCCTTATTCAGGCTACTCAGTCAGGCTACTTCCAATTAAATAAGAACCCCTTATTAGGTATAGACTTCTGTATCAACCCTAGTTATAGCAAAGCTTGGGCTGGTCCCTGAGAACTGGTCTTGTAACTGTAACCAAGTAAATTGGTCTGCTTTCATCCAAAGCATAAAGCACAAAATCTTGTCATGTACCTTAGCAGGGTGGGTACTTAAAGGTTTACAAACTCCTCTTGAGTCCAACAGTTGGCTGACTTCTGAATAACAACCATATCAACAACAATGATAAAGTAATAATAGCTTTTTACATTGATTTGGTACTTACAGTGCTAAGTACTATATTAAATACTTTAAATAACCCATCTCGTTTAATCCTAGTAGCAGCCCTAGAAAATGGGTATTACTATTTTTATGTTACAGATGGGAAATTGAAATCCAGAAAATAAAAACAGAAATGTATGCAATATCACACAACTGGCACCTTGATAATAGAACTTGAAATGAAGGGTTTCAGACTTCTTCATTATGAGAATTTTACTAAACTATCTATGCAGTCTGACTTAATCCTGACCATATACTACTTGAGGCTAGGGTGGAACTCTTGATGTCTTAATTTTAAATACAAAGATCTACTTTATAATAATATAAATATTGCAAAACCAGAAATCAACATTTAAGGGGCACCCAATGGATAGAATTTGAGGGGCAGAGTCCTACAGAGTGGGAGCCTAACAGAGGGAACTTCAAAAACATGCAGGGGAGCCACTGAAGCTTTGACTATGTGCTGATCAGGTCATATATGAGGGAAACATTCCAAGACCAGAGATAGAAACACACATAAAGATCTGAAATATAAACTGGGCTGAGGGTAGTTTGTGTCTACACAGCCAGAATGGAGAGACCTTGTAATATAATGTACATATTGTAGAACACCCAAAAGCAACTTACTTTAGTTGTGATCCTAAATTTGCCCTGTGCCATAGGCTAATCTAACCTATCTGAACAATGCTTAAATCAAGCCTTAGTTCTTGTAACTGATTCCAGTAACCTATCTGCATGCTAGAGCAAATTTTAACACTATTAAAAGGCAGACAATAAAATACAGCAGCCAACAAAATATCAGGCATTCAGTTAAAAATGACTAGGTTTTTAAAAATGGGAAATTTGATCATTAGAAATGTACACACAATGCAAATTAAAACCGCAATAAGACACCACCTCACACCTGTCAGAATGGCAATCATCAACAAATCAACAAACAACAAGTGTTGGCGAGGATGCGGGGCAAAGGGAACCCTCATATACTGTTGGTGGGAATGTAGGCTGGTGCAGCCACTGTGGAAAACAGTATGGGGTTTCCTTAAAAAACTAAAAATGGAACTGCCGTTTGATCCAGCAATTCCACTACTTGGACTAAACACCAATTCATAAGAACCTATGTACACCTATGTTCATAGCGGCACTATTTACAATAGCCAAGTGCTGGAAACAGCCTAAGTGCCCATCAGTGGATGATTGGATCAAAAAACTTTGGTACATTTACACAATGGAATTCTATATAGCAGAAAGAAAGAAGGAACTTGTACCCTTTGCAACAACATGGATGGAACTGGA